>JBBPLU010000688.1:0-12135 GCA_038089935.1 Boletellus emodensis | reverse complement strand
GGTACCAGTTAGTTCACGCGAGCGTGTTGACGAAGACGAGCGTCGCACTGGGGATCTTGTCGTTGGGACGACCGAGGGAGCGAGCACACGGGTCTCCACACCACACCTTGTCCACTCTCCTGGTACTGTTAGCGCAACTGACCTTCAACCTAGCGACGTCGTCAAGAAGGCGTCAGAAGGTGTCATGGGGCTCGGTTCTCCACCTGCAGCTATTGGTCTCGCCAGTTCGGTGGTCAGCAATGCCACGAACGTGGTTGACAATGTACAGGTATTCAACAACACTTGGAGTGTTCTACTGGACAAGGTCAAGCTGTTTAACCGGATTGTTGCCAACATCGCTCAGGTGCAGGGTATTTTTCGTCTGAGTTATTTCTCGTCTGAACGTCCGATAGGTTCACCCATATGCATCCATGGCATGGTCAGTCATCTCATCCGCCACCCAGGTTTGTCCCTTGATCCCTCGACATCCGCCACGTCGCTAATGCTTCTGACGTTTGACAGGTGGTCGTAAATCAGAAAGATCACGACGACGGGATCATTCGTCTAGCCCGCGCGATGGGCGACGCGGTGACATTCACTGAACAGGCCGAACAGTTGAAGGCGATTGAGGCTCACGTCGGGCCGATCACACGCCTGATCCGGCAGGTGACAGAGTGCGCTTACTTTATTATCGAGTATACCAAGCAAAAGAACTTCTGTCAGCCGCCGTCGTGTTCGTGATATGGCTCTGGCTGATCTTTATACCTAGGGATTCGAACTGTGAAATATGCGATCTCGGATATTGATGCGAGGATCAAGGACAACGAGAACAAGCTGAAGGAACTGAAGGCCGCATTCTTGGATGGAGTGACGCTGCAGATAGGGGTCACCGTCATTCGTATGATGAATGTTGTCGAGCACACCGGTAGGTCCAGGCCTTAACATTACGGATAAGTCCTCACGACATTGAACGTAGCGGAGGCCATAGACCTGAACGACATGCCATACGCGCCAGGAGCTAGATATGCGGTGGATAAGGGATGCCTTCCTGGGACTCGCGAGTCCATTCTCGATATGGTTTACGACGTTCTCAACAACCCGTCGAAGGATGCGCCACGAGTGTGTCTTCTAACTGGGGTGGCTGGATCGGGGAAGTCTGCGATTGCTCATTCGGTTGCTCGACTATTCGACGAGCACGAGAGGTTAGGATCCTCGTATTGCTTCTCCAGCACGGATGTGGGGAGGCGGAATTCTGGGAATCTGTTCAGTACGATCGCTCGAGACCTGTGCGACCACGATTCTCAGTACAGGTCCGCACTCTGGGCGGTCGTGAAAAACAGCCGGGCCTTGCGGACGTCGACATCGCCGTCCGAGCAAATCTGGCGGCTAATTGTGCAGCCGAGCGCAGACATTCATTTCGTGGGGCCACTCCTGGTTGTCATCGATGCCCTCGACGAAAGTGGAAATGCAGATGATCGCGAACGACTCCTGGAAAGCTTGTCGAAACTCATCGATGGAGGAAACTTGCCTACCAACCTTCGATTCCTCATCACCACTCGTCCAGAGAGCGATATACTCGATGCACTTCCCTCGGGTCGCGAGGTTTTCCGTATGAACCTGGGGGATGTCTCCGACAATGATGTCGACAGGGACATCGGGAACTTTGTCCATCACTCACTTCATCGGTACACTGTACTCGAGTCCTCATGGCCTGATCGGGGTTGGTGTCAGCTTCTTGTGGAGCATTCTCAACATCTGTTTCAGTGGGCGTCCACTGCCTGCAGGTTTATCAAAGGCCGTGCCGCTAACGGACTCGACCCATGCGAGCGGCTGCGGATAATTCTGGACAGGAAGAGTAGCGAAGGTGTCCGTCCGCTGGACAACCTTTACCTGACCGTGCTGGAGCAGCAATTTTCACTTCCCATTTCTCAACGCCGATTTCGTGATGTGATGGCTATTTTACTAGCCCTCAACGAGTCACTCTCGCTAGCTTCCCTTTCTACTCTCTTTGTCGGTCGATCGGAAATCCAGGAGATCATCAAGCCTCTTGGATCATTGCTTGATGGGGTACACGATGAAGACAAGCCCATCCGCCCCCTGCATACTTCGTTCCGCGACTTTTTACTCGACAAGGGTCGTAGTCTGTCCTTCCATGTTCAGATTCTGCCTGAACATTCCCTCTCCCTCGGACAAGCATTGGTTGCGTGTATGCGTAGCAAGCTCCGGTTCAACATGTGCGACCTGAAGGACTCGCGACTCCGGAATGCCGCTGTCCCTAACCTAATCAAACGAGTGAACATAGCTATTCCCCCCTACCTCTCCTATGCATGCCAATATTGGATGGATCACCTGAAACATACCATATGCACACCAGAGTTGCTGAATGATATCACAGGATTCTTCAAGGGCTTCTTCACCTATTGGATGGAATCCATCAGCCTCCTTTCCCTCACCTCAGTGTCACCTATTTTGTCTGCCACAAAAACCTGTACTATTCTCATGGATTGGGCCAAGGTAAGTTGCAATATAATAACAAAGTGGTTGTTACTGATGAAAGTGGGATTAGGGTCAGGATATTTCCATACTAGCTTCAGAAGCACACCAGTTCATTGAGGTGTTTGGTCCTATCTTGAGAGGATCCACCCCTCACCTATATCTGTCAGCCTTGCCACAGACTCCTACTGGCTCTATGCTTTGCCAACTTTGGGTGAATCATTTGCAGAAACATGTCTCCAGTACTTCTGGGCATCCTGTTAGTTGGCCTGTGGAGGTGCATATCCTACAAGGGCATGAATATTCTGTCACCTCTATTGCCTACTCACCAGATGGCAGACACATTGCCTCTGGGTCATGGGATGAGACTATCAGGGTCTGGAATACAACCACTGGAGAGTGTGTGGCAGGTCCATTTCAAGGCCATGAAAATTGGGTCACCTCTGTTGCCTACTCATCAGATGGCAGGCAGATTGCCTCTGGCTCAGGGGATAACACCATCAGAGTCTGGAATGCAACTACTGGAGAGTGTATGGCTGGTCCATTTTGGGGACATGAACAGACTGTTACCTCTGTTGCCTACTCACCAGATGGTAGGCACATTGCCTCTGGCTCAGATGATCATACTATCAGGATATGGAATGCAGCTACTGGAGAGTGTATGGCTGGTCCATTTCAGGGGCATGAACATCCTATCATCTCTATTGTATACTCACCAGATGGTAGGCACATTGCCTCTGGCTCAAGAGATGATACTATCAGAGTTTGGGATACAGCTACAGGAGCATGTGTGACTGGTCCATTCTTGGGACATGAACAGACTGTTACCTCTGTTGCCTACTCACCAGATGGCAGGCATATTGCTTCTGGCTCAGATGATCACACCATCAGAGTTTGGAATGCAACCACTGGAGAGTGTGTGGCAGGTCCATTTCAAGGTCATGAATATTGGGTTATTTCTGTTGCTTACTCACCAGATGGCAAGCATATTGTCTCTGGCTCAGGGGATAAAACCATCAGGATTTGGAATGCAGCTACTGGAGAATGTATAACTGGTCCATTATGGGGGCATGGAAGTCCTGTCATCTCTACTGTCTACTCACCAGATGGCAGACACATTGCCTCTGGCTCAAGAGATAAGACTGTCAGGATTTGGAATGCAACTACTGGAGAGGATATGGCTGGTCCACTCTGGAGGCATGAACATTGGGTCACCTCAGTTGTCTACTCACCAGATGGCAAACATATTGCCTCTGGCTCAAATGATCACTCTATCAGAGTTTGGAATGCAACCACAGGAGCATGTGTGGCTGGTCCATTCTTGGGACATGAAAAGGCTGTTACCTCTGTTACCTACTCACCAGATGGTATGCACATTGCCTCTGGCTCCTGGGATGACACCATCAGGGTTTGGAATGCAACCACAGGAGTATGTGTGGCTGGTCCATTCTGGGGACATGGAAAGACTATTACCTCTATTGCCTACTCACCAGATGGCAAACATATCACCTCTGGCTCAGATGATCATACCATCAGAGTTTGGGATGCAACCACTGGAGAGTCTGTGGCAGGTCCATTCAAGGGGCATGAACATTTCATTACCTCTGTTGCCTACTCACCAGATGGCATGCATATTGCCTCTGGCTCCTGGGATGACAGCATTAGAGTTTGGAATGCAATCACTGGAGAGTGTATAGCAGGTCTATTTCATGGCCATGAACATTGGATTACCTCTATTGCCTACTCACCAGATGGCAGGCACATTGTTTCTGGCTCAGATGATTGCACTATCAGAGTTTGGAATGCAACTACTGGAGAGTGTATGACTGGTCCACTATGGGGGCATGAAAAGACTATTACCTCTATTGCCTACTCACCAGATGGCAGGCATATTGTCTCTGGCTCAAATGATTACACCATCAGAGTTTGGGATGTAACCACTGGAGAGTGTGTGGCAGGTCCATTTCAGGGGCATGAACATTGGGTCACCTCTGTTGTCTACTCACCAGATGGCAAGCACATTGCCTCTGGCTCAAGGGATAAAACCATCAAACTATGGAGGACAGATGAACTTTTTTCCTATACTGATTTACAACAGAATGATGGCTGGATTGAGTCTTTCAGTGGTTCTTGCTATGGATGGCCTACACCTTGGCACAGGCATAGTTCTTATCTTCCAATTCATTCTTTGGTCATCACTTCTAACAACCTTTACCATCTCAATGTTGATTCTTCTTTGTTTGGAGAATCTTGGATTACTTGTTGGAGATAATGCCTTCTCTCTACCCTAGCTACAGTACATAGCTGTTGGGCTTGACTATATCTACACATACATATTCTGCTGCTTGTTCTTTTCCATGTACACTTAGGAATCCAAGTTTATCATTGTTACCTTGATTATACAGTTACACTTAGCACTGATAATCATGTCTTCTCTATTACAGTGGCAATAATCCTACATATTAATCAATAAAGTGCAAGCACTCAACAAATATAGGGTATTCTGCTGAATAATATAATTAAACTCTTCTATAGGGTTATCTTTAGATTTTAATATTGATTTAGTATATGGTATCTCAGATTACTTTTATTTGAACTTCATATTGATAGACCAAAGCAGTGATCACTTGACATCCTTGAAAAAATAGCCAAGATATGAATATAACTTAGCAATCAACCAACTTGACTATTGGGGATGTGATTTACTCTATTGCTCATCATAGAATACTTTGTCCAGCAATCAAAAGACTACTCAAATGTCACATGTACATCTCTAAGAAGCATTAACAACAATGCTTGTCCCATCCCAGAAAGCAAAGTGTTCTCACTCTTCTTACCACCCAATTTTGACAATGATGCATCTTCAGCATTCATTCATGAACTGTTCCACAACCTTATCCATTGATTTTTTCCACACCCTACAAGTAGCATTGACATATGAAAGACATATACTGTATCCAAGATGCCAGACATGCAGTCCTGCCTATCCATCAAAGTTCTTGTGCAAAATGTGGGATGTTTAGGGGCAATGGGCCAGCATGCATATTCATGGGGTTCTGAATAGCAGTACTTAAGGCTTAAGTGCCTTGTTGGCATCCCAACTTTGACCACAGCTCAGCTAAGGTTAGTAGCTTGGCCTGAGCCAAACGACCTGAGCCAAACTTGAATACCCCTGCGGTTCGGTTCGGTTAGTGACCGACAGTCGTCGTGTGTGGCAAGGTACAGAGGGTTTGACGAGCGGGACATAAGACATACACTAATGGAATGTAAGGGACAGGACGCGGCAGATGTTTTGATTGCCTTTCTCCCTTGGCGGGATGCCAAAGAACTGAACTGAGCCACACTTTTCCATCACTAGCACTGGGAGCGCGACACGGCGATAGCGAGCTGGGGTGAGGATGAGTAGTCCACGAGAAGACACTTCATCCGCTGGCGGACCCTCGCGTTCATTGCCGTTGCTTCGCTTACTCTGTTTCCCTTCCTCCTCACTTCCGCCACGTCTTAGAAAGCGTGCTCATGAGTACGGGCGGCACTAGTAGCCTAGCAGACGCTCTGTCTTCCAGCAGCACCGTGCTCATGTCGCACGCTGTCCTTGCACTGGCTTGACCCGAGACGGAGGTATTGTGATCGTACAAGGGTGTGCGACAACGAATGGGTGGAGTCGGTTGGCTATCGGTGATGATGGATACCTTGACCGGTGAATCGCTTCTCAGGCTGAACGATGTCATTCTCTCGTACACATGATTGATGACCTTGACATCCAGGCCCTGTATTCGTAGACTCGCCGTTTCCGCTAAGACTTGTTCTCTTTCTCTTCCTTGTTCCGTGCAGCCAATGACTTTCACCGACGATTTAGGTTTTGGACTCGTGGTTTCTTGGCGTCGATCATTGTAATCTTTTGTTATTGCACACGCTCCCAACTCGGACGTATTGGACTTGACGTCGACATTGACGCACACGACGACATTAGCCAGGAAGTCGGCGTGACCAGCGTACGTCGCGGTCTGGGCCTGTCACACTGACGTCGCACTGATGCGATGCGATGCCGCCCTCTCGTATAGGTACCCACGATTGTTGCTTTCAAAGGCGGGAACTCGCTCGCTCGGTAGTGGGTGCACAAGTGGAACCTCTTTCCGTTCGTCGTCCACTCGGGGATGGTCCATGCCTGATCCTGCTCTAGGCATTCGTCGCAAAGCATGTACCCATGAACCGATTCGGGCCTCGCCTCCCATGGTTGTTGCGATACAGACGATACGATTGCAGTGCTAATGTGATCTTGGAAAATGATATACAGCGTGCCTGCACAACCAGCCCCACTGGCATGCGTCTATGGTACGACCGGCGTCTCCTTGAACGCGACAGACCGCGCGTCCTCCCTCACGTACCTCGTCCCCCTGTTCGGCGACAGTCCACCTCGAGCAGCTCCACAACCACGAGCGCAAAGTTGGATAGCGCGACCGACAGAGCCCCCCGCATCCCCCTCGTCCGACGTGGCAGATACTGGGAGAGCTTAAGCTTCCTCGATCTCAACTTCGGAATCGCCAGCCCGGGCAGAGGCTACTATCATACCGTACGGAGAAAACATGACCTGATCGCCGTTGATCTGAGTCATGGTGAAGCAGGCGGGTCGGGTCGGGTTGGAGGGTCGCCACGCACAATCTTGAGAAATTCCGCCGAGGAGGCGATGGGCGTGATTGTTATTGGGTGGTCCGGTCGCTATTGGCTGGTGCTAGGCTAGGTCGTACGAGTCTCGATCGAGTCGACCGTGGCTAGACCATTGTATTATCATCTGTCACGTCTAATACTCGAAAGCCAAACTTGCATGACCGTCAGAGGTTCTCTGAACTGGGCGCCATGACAGCGGTCGCACCCATCTCATGGTACGTTCATTTTGACGTTCACTGCCACCGGACGGTATCGGAAAAACGACTCGAGAATGTTGGACGTGCTGATCCTCCGTTAAAACCTCTTAAATCTAGATGACGGAGTGGGTACCAGTACTCACTCCGCACTTGCTGTGTGAACGGGACAATGGGGATTATCAAGTAGCGCACTATGTCTAATACTAAACAGCATCGAGTGCACAGCAACAACAAAAAATGTACTTACGATCCAAGCACACCATTCTTCAACCACTCCTGCCGCGGAGTGCCCAGCCCCGGAAGTATATCGCTCGGCGTGTCCTTCCTCTGCACGACGACACTAGGGACGACCGAATATGCCCTCAGTCGACCACTTTCGATAAGCCATGAGAACGCATGGTCCAGCGCACGGGAGTAGGCAAAAGGGGGGTACCGGAGGTGCTGAACGACCCTGCGCGCTCCGACGAGGGAGAGAGCGTAGGCATGGGCACATTTCGGAGAGTATGAAGGGTGGAGGTCTGTTCCGAGATTTGCGTCTGAGGCTGACAGGGCTGGGTAGAAAGCCTCGTTGGACCAACCGTGGCCTTATCAAAGGTGATCCGGTTTTTCTTATCCTCAGCTGAAATAGGAACGCGTTCGAATTCGGTGAGCTTACCCAGAAAAACGATATCCCATCCCTCCGGCAAGACCCTCCATAACTCGGAAAGTCGTTCGGCGATGTCCTTCTCCATATCGACATCATCCTCCAAGAAGACTGCCACGTCATTAGGTCGTGTTTCAGTCTTATCTATGAACGTGCGTATGGCGGACATGTGCGAATGCCAGCATGCCACTCTCGCAGGTGTCAGCTTCATCCACTCGACTGTCCCCAGGATACCCGTAGGCACCGAGTAGTCGTCCACTGCGCTCATAAGAGGTGGAAGTGTGCTCGGAGAAGAGGGCGTCATAGATGCCGGTAAAGGAGGGGATTCTGCTGGCCAGACGTCTGATCCCGAGAGTGGGAGAGGGACACGTGTAAAGACAGACAGTGCGTTGATTTCACGAGGCCAACGGAACGTAGAGCTAGTACTCGGCGTTTCTCCTCTTAGCGGGGTTTGCTCACGCTGGTGAACTACCCAATCGAGGAGACGATGTATGAGTGGGTTCGTGAAGGGTGTCGCATCGATGATCGTCCATGTCAGGTTCAGAGCCGTGCGTAGGCGCTCCATCTGTTCACGCCTGTCTTGCCGTCCCAGGAGAGAGATCAGGTATATGTGGGATGCACATCCTAGGAAACGAGCCCGTCCAAGCGCATCTTCGAGTTCATGTTCAGAGGTAGACGTCTCCATCGACTTCCTTCAACAAGACTTGGTTAGTAACGCAAATCTATGATACACCCCGACGACGATATGCAACGTACCTCGGGTCTCACCGTCGGGTACAGGAGGAAGAAGGGAGAACTATGATCTTATAAATTATACCGGGATCTGTATACGAGTTTCCATATGCAAGCAAACGAATAGACGGCGGTTGTGCTTAATTCGTTGAAACCACTTGTTTCTGCAAGAGCGTGGCTAAAGGCGGTTTTTAAAAAGACCTGAATGAGCAGACAAGCCATCGATGGTGTTCAGTGCTTCAAAACTCACCAGACTTGAAGCTTTGGGCAGCCATATGCTGGTCAATCAAGAGGTTCCTGGACCATACACTCGTCCGGTCCCGGATGAGGGTGTCTTTGCTGGATGCCTTGCACGTCGGCTGTTACGCCGATTGTGCTTGAACTCTGCCATTGCACGTCACGTGCCTTTTACTCCAAATTGGCTGCGAGATTGAAACTCTGCCCGTGAGCACTCTTTAGTGGGGGCGAATAGGCTCGGTATGTCGCTCAGCCGAACGCTTCACGCATGGCGGGAGACAAGACTCGCCACGGTGGCGACTAATATCCCCACCGTACCGCCCAAAGTCAAAGTGCTGTTTCCCACAGAACCCGTATTTTAAGGGCCATACCAACAAGTATGTGTTATGTGGGAGATGACTGTAAACCTGTCTAAGCGTTCGTCTGCACTAACAACCAATAAATGAAGAAGGAAGAGAACAAGCTGCAGAAAAAAACGGTCTTCGATGTCGATGTCGATGTCGATGTCGATGTGCCTAAGCGGCAACAACATCGAGGTGCGCATTAGGGAACCCATTGGCCCTGATACGCTCGAGCAGCCACCAGAACGGCGTGGTATAAGTCATATCGGAGGTCTCCATGCTACCAGAAGCGCCGGTAAGTATGCCACCGATACGGCCACGAATGTCGGCGATCACTGAGCCTGAATCGCCAGGTTCCGAAAAAACTTCTGACTTGCTGTTGTAGTTGATAATCCCCCACTCCATGGAGGTCTAATTAATGGTCATATCGTTGAAGTAGTCGCGAACGATAGAGAAGATGCCGTTCGCACGGCCGATGGTGGTGCCAGTAGCATTGCCACTCTTGACCACCAACAAACACGGCTCGCCGTCCGAGTCCCACATGTCGGGCTTGCCCATCAACTCGTCAGTGATGCTGCCCACAAGTGGAAGGAGACAGTCTCTGGGGTATTTGAACGCCCAGTTGGCGTCCCCGCGCGGAAAACATTTGAGCGTGAACTCTTCGGGACTCAACTTCGTTCCTGGATATAAATGATGTTTGGGTTAGCAGGCGGCCATTAGTCGGATAATCAAAACGCACCGAGGTCTATCTTGTTGCCCTGGAAGCCGCCACCGAGCTTGGAGCGGTCGACCTGGAAAATCCCCCAGTCCTCTGTAAAGCGATGTTCACCAACACCGAGAGCTATGGCTGGGGAGCGGAGGATAGGGCCGAGGATGCGGTTGTCGAGTTTGGCCCAGTCCTTATTGACATGATCGAACAGCACTTCAAGTGCCTCCACCGCCTTCTCTGCCTTACCTACTAACCCCTGAATCTCAATCCGGGCCGCCTTGGCCTTCTCAGCTTTGACAGCGTCGGTGCCCTTCTCACTCTCTTCGAAATCTTCAATCTTCTGTATCCAGCGCTCAACCGCGATGTCGTATCGCTGCATCCTGGCTTTAATCGAATCGACGAGGCAAGTGAAAGCTCTCTTGCCGAGCAAAAGGACATGTCTAGCAGGTCCACTGGGGTGGCGAACGTAGTCGATGTTGGCTTCTTTGGGTCCGATGAGGACATGACGGCATGAAAGGCCCAAGAGCCTATCGCTGTTACCACCTTCGGCGAGGTAGAGGGCCATCGTCCCCTGAGCGTCGGGCCTGGCCTTGGTAGAGATGGAGAGACCGAGCGTGGGAGTAAGTGGACTAACGACGTCGATGAGAGGGTCCGGGTCATCGACGGGTTCAAGAAGCCGAGGACCAACCTCGCGCGAGTAGAGGGACTCGCGGAAGTCGATGTCGACGTCGGTGATCTGGTAGTCCTTGAGAAGGTCTAGGACGCCCTGAGCCGCGTCGTGGGCAGCCGTGGGGGTGGTGGACCCGGGGGAGACGCCAATCCAAATGGTGACAGGACCGACGACCGGTTTTTCAGCCTCGCCCTCTTCTTCACTCTTGACATCGTCTTCTTCGTCCTCGAGTGCTTCGCCGGACTCGATTGTCCTGAAACGAACGACGTCTATCGTCGTAAAGCGGATCTAGAGGCCACAAGTTGGCAGACTCTACGATATGATGGATATCAACTGACCGAGTGAGCGTCCATAACCTCGACAACCTTCCAGCCCAAGTCATGATTCCAGACCTTCGTAATTTGGTGATTGAAGACTTCACACAGCTCCTTGAAACGGCGCTGGGCCTCAGGTCCCCTGGGTGGGGACCACTGCACATTGCCCGTGCGGTAAAGTAGCGTGGGCTTAGAATGTAGGCCCGCATAGTAGGACTGAGCCTCCTCCTTGGAGACAGCGTGTGCATCACGGGCGGTGGACGCAGCGCCATTGCCAAAACCCAAAGAGGATAAGGTCGACGTGATGATGGTCGGGGAGGTAGGGAGCACTGAACGAAGAGAGACGATTAGTATGAGATAACCACAAAGAAACTGAGGAACATACTGGTGTATGACTCGAAGCTGGAGAGAGATTTAGCGAGGGACTCGACTGAGAGCAACCGTAATCCACGATCTCCTAGAGTCCAAGTCGGCCTATATACCAATCCTACTGAATAGGTGTGAGTATCTTCCTAGGAGCTCGATCAATTATAGCTGTAGTTTAGCTGGCAATGGCCATGACGCTGCCCTTGCGCTGGCTTGACCCAAGACGGAGGCATTGTGATCGTACCATTGTGATGACTCGGACGGGTGTGCGACAACGAATGGGTGCAGTCGGTTGGCTGTCGGTGATGATGGATGCCTCGACCAGTGAATCGCTGACTTGTACGCTTCTCTGGACTACGTCATTCTTTCGTACACATCATGAACGACGTCCAGACCGTTCTCCGTGTGGCATGACGATAGCCTCTGCCCGGGCTGGCGATTCCGAAGTTGAGATCGAGGAAGCTTAAGCTCTCCCAGTATCTGCCACGTCGGACGAGGGGGGGTGGGGGGCCCTGTCGGTCGCGCTATCCAACTTTGCGCCGAACAGGCGGACGAGGTACGTGAGGGAGGATGCGCGACCTGTCGCGTTCAAGGAGACGCCGGTCGTACCGTAGACGCATGCCAGTGGGGCTGGTTGTGCAGGCACGCTGTATGTCATTTTCCAAGATCACATTTCAGAACGGAAGCACTGCAATCGTATCGTCTGTATCGCAACAACCATGGGAGGCGAGGCCCGAATCGGTTCATGGGTACATGCTTTGCGACGAATGCCTAGAGCAGGATCAGGCA
>JBBPLU010000687.1:0-12138 GCA_038089935.1 Boletellus emodensis | reverse complement strand
AAGTTCATGGTCTTTGTGGAAGGAATCAAAGAACATTCAATGAGTATCACAGTGTGTACAGTGCACACATGCATTTGTAGTTCCTGAGAATTAACTAGATTGAAGCAATGGCTGTATCAGAGATGGGGGGATAATAAGTCCCAATCTATCATCTTTTATACATGGTGATCCATCTTGGGCTTGGTATACATATGACAAGTCAATACAGTGGAGGGAGTCACAATTTGTTACAAATGAGACAACAACCATGGAGTGTCATTGGTTCAATATGCTTTCCCACCATTCTTTCACCTATGTTCCCTACACTGATGACCTGTTATATGTACTTGAGGGATGACCCTTCAGCAGGATCAATAACCTTCCTTACCCGGTCTTCCATTCCTCCATAACCAGGTAGGTGTGTTTTGTGACTCATTCCATTTCCTATCACCTCAGACACTACACTCCCCTTGACCCATCTCTTGCTGTAGTCATGTGTTCCCATGACCTATAATCAGATACCTCCCTCATATAGGCAATAGTACCATTGCCCATACTTAGATAGTACCTCATTTAGACAAAGAGAGTACAGCTCTATCTGGGTATTTATAGCAACCATCTGTACAATGTATTCTCCAGCTAGTTCTATGCAATCTATGTGATAGTTCTAGTCCCTCCATGAGTCCCTCATCAGATACAGTGACCTCCAAAACTGTTGCAATGTTTGACTTTAACACAGTATATGAAGTGCACTGCAATCACCTGTGGGAATGTCGCTTAGCTATAGGGAGACGAAATAATGTAGGCACTCTTGGCTACAAATCACTCCCTAGGGTCATGTGATTTCATCCAGTGGCTGTGGAGATACACCTCTTGCAAAACAGTGACACCATTGCAACAGTTTTGCACCTTTTATATAAAAGTTAGAATTTCATTGATAGTGGGTCTTATTTGGTCATACAAACAAAGATACACATATAAATACCATGTCTGGGTTTGAAATAACTCACACACCTCTTTACCTTCAACCACCATCATCATGAGATCTCTTTCTTCTACTCAGAAAAATACTATCCTGTTACGTATACGTGAAGTTCTAGAGCGTATGTCTTGTAGTAACCATCGATGTCGAAGTTGAGAATCTCGCTATCTGGTGAGGGACTTGCGGAGAGACCAGAACTAGCACGTAGATTGCATAGAACTAGCTAGGGAAATACATTGTACAAGAGGTCGTTATAAATACCCAGACAGAGCTGTTGTTATGATTTTATCCCTTTACTCTCATGTCCTCCTTTTCCTCCTATGTCGTCCTCATCATTTCACATCTTCTTCATCCATTTACTTTTCTTACAAAGCTTTCCTCTTGATCATGAACGATCCAAGAGTACACATCTGTTACCTTGATTATCTCTCTCTGCTTCTCTCTTCGTAGTCATACTGATTACTCATTCCGTTTCCATTACATTCCATGTTCTTCTCTGATTACGCATCATTTGTTCCATCCCCTACTACGACATTCTTTGCTTACGCGGCCCCTTGGTCCATGCGCATTCTCCTCCCTATTTAAGTCGTAGTATCATATCATGTATTCTCATTCTTGTTCTATGCAATCAAGCATACTCTTGAGTCCTCAGTCGGATCCTCCAATCATGATCTTAGTCTGTTCCTACCAAGGAACGTATAGTCTCCCTTTAGGCTGAGTTGTACCTCTTCATGAGCATCCTGCCTTTAGGTCAGTCTTAGCACACTCGAGGTATGCATCCGCATAACAAAAGAACGAGAATAACCACCGTCCCTCCTATCACGGAGCAGGACCTACCCAGTCACAACATCTTGTCCCATCCAAGTCCCAGAGTCCTCTGACGAGGAAACCCCAGCCTCACAGTCTCATTGTTTCGTCGCTGTTCCCCCAGCTTCGATTCCCCAGCACCATCGTCGCAGAATCTTTTCTTCCCAGCAACACTATGCTGAGGAACCACCTAGCTCCCCTCGTCGTCACCTAGCCCCAGCACCACCCTCTGCCCCAGCCCTCGCCCCAGCACCACCAGTCCCAACCCCCGTCATCATGTCTGAACTCAAAGCTGCCCTCCCCACTGATTTCTCGGGTGAACCATCGGATGCCACTCGCTGGATCAAAGCCATGAAGGCTTACTTCGCCATCAATGCCACACTTTACACTACGGACCAGAACAAGATCATGACCACACTCAATAAGATGAGCAAGGGATGAGGAGTCTCCTTCTCTGAGATGTGGTACGATCGCATGGCCAACACTGCTGTCACTAACGCTGACAAAACCTTCGAGAAGTTCGTCGAGAACTTTGAGTCCATGTTCTACCCCTTTGACACCAAAGCTACTGCCCGTCTTGACCTCTCCAAACTCATCCAGAAATCCTTCAAAGGGAAAGATGGCGAGCAGGACGACGGCTTCCAGAAATATATCACAGACTTCCAGAACCTTGCTGCCAAAGCAGGTATCACCGACGAAACCACACTCATTGACCAGTTCTCTCTTGGACTAGACCAACAACTCGCTATCATGATCCTTTCTATGACCACTGTCCCCACCACGATCCATGACTGGATTGAGAAGGCCAAGACCTTCCATGCCCAGAAAGCTTGTATCTCTGCCCTTTGAAAGGGACATCGAACCCTCTCGTCGTTTGCCATCCATACCCCTACTCGAGACCCCAATGCCATGGACGTTGATGCAGTTCGCATCTCCAAGCTCACCCCCGCAGAACAAGCTCAATGTTTCCGTGAAGGACTATGCCTTCGACGCAGGAAAAAAGGGCATAATGCACAGCAATGTAACACCTTTTCCACCAGTCGAACTACCTCGTCCACCAACAATCCATTCCGAAACCCGCAACGGATCCAACAAACATCCACCACTCCTGTCGTACCAACTCTAGTCGTAATCACCCCACCACCCTCTGCCCTCGATACCTACGTACAAAGTCTTCACGCCGCTAGAAAGGACGAAGGAGAAGTACTCCAAACTCTGAAACTTTGCTTCAAAGAAGTCCCGAAAGATGAGTCTCTCTCGGGTTTTCATTAAGGGAAGAAGTAGTAACGTCTCCTTCCCCATCCCTAGATATCTCCACTGTAATAGTAGGACTCTCAAATGAACAAACCATGCGTCTTCCCGTTCACCTACACATGGAATCTCAAACCATTGCCACCACCGCTCTCATAGATTGCAGTGCCACCAATAACTTCATCGACTCATCCCTCGTCCCTTGTCTTCGTTCTGCCATATGCTGCCTTCCCCAACCACTCACTGCTTACAACATTGATGGTACCCCCAACCACCAAGGGACTATCAAATACTCTATCACAGCCAATGCAGTCTTCCCTCAGTTCTCCAATAAGGTTACCTTCCTCGTCACATCCCTCAGTTCTCTCCACGTCATCCTTGGAATGACATGGCTAAAGAAAAACAATCCCATCATCGATTGGTCCACCAACACTCTCACTATCCAGGAAGCTGTGGTACCTCTTTGTGAGAGTCCGCCCTGGAAAGAGTATATGGACCTCTTCCTGGAACACCTTGGTAAACTTACCCTGTCCACTGAACTCGTGCAAAAGGAACAACCTAAGACCACTGAAATCCCTGAATGGTGCAAGGAATTCTCCGACGTCTTTTCAGAGAAAATGTTTGCTGTCCTACCCCCTCATCGTCACCTCGATCACACCATCGATCTTAAACCCTCGTTCGTTCCTAAAATCGCCAAAGTCTAACCTCTCAACCCTGCAGAACATGAAGCCTGCCGACTCTTCGTCGAAGAGAACTTGAAAACCGGTTGCATCGTCCCTTCCAAATCCCCCCAGGCATCCCCATTTTTCTTCGTCCCAAAGAAAGACGGAACCCTTCGCCCTTGCCAGGATTATTGGTACCTCAACTCGCACACCATCCAGAATGCCTACCCCCTGCCCCTCATCCCTTCTCTTATTGACGACATGAAGGAGTCCACACTCTTTTCAAAGTTTGACGTATGATGGGGATATAATAACATTCGGTTGTGAGAAGGGGACCAATGGAAAGTGGCATTCATCACGCCGCTTGGACTTTTTGAACCCACGGTAATGTTTTTCGGTTTTAACAACGCCCCCTTGACGTTCTAGGCCTTTATGAATCACATCTTCGCTGATATGATCGCAGAATGATGGTTAAAGATCTACATGGATGACCTCAGCATCCACACTAAGGATGACATTGAACTCCACCACACATGCACTAGATGAGTTCTCCTCCGTCTTCGGGAACATGGTTTGTCCCTGAAGATTACCAAGTGTTCCTTTGACACCCCACAGATGGAATACCTTGGTCTCATCATCAGACAGGGATGTGTCGAGATAGATCTCACAAAGCTCAAAGCCATTGACGATTGGGTTCCCTCTACCACCATCAAAGACATCCGTTCCTTCTTAGGGTTCGCAAATTTCTATCGCAAGTTTATCCCCAGTTTCTCCAACCTTGTCACCCCACTCACCCTCCTCACACAAAAAGACGAACCTTGGCTTTGGGCCCCCCTCCAACAACGAGCGTTTGACATGCTCAAACAACGGTTTTCTTTTGCACCCGTCCTTGCCCTTCCTGACACCACCTGTCCATTCTCCATCATGACAGATGCCTCCCTCCTTGCAGCTGGAGCTGTACTTCTTCAGAATGACACCAACGGCGATGCTCATCCTTACGCCTACTTCTCAAAGACCTTCTCTCCTGCAGAGCGCAACTATGATATTTATGATCGAGAGCTCCTCGCAGTCATCCTCACTCTACAGGAATGGCACCATTATCTCCAAGGAACTGCGCACTCCGTCACCGTCCTCACAGATCATAAGAACCTCTCATATCTCAAGGACCCTCGGAAATTGTCTCATCGTCAGGTGCATTGGTCTCTTTTCCTCCAGGACTTTGATCTGGTTTGGCAGGTCACACTGGGCACTCACATGGCCCCTGCTGATGCCCTCTCTCACAAGGATCACATTGATATCTCCACTGATAACATCGCCTCTGCCATCCTTCCTGAACCCCAGATCATCTCCGCTCTTGACCTAGCTCTCGCTAACAATATCCGTTCGTCCTCCCCCTCAGATCCCCTTGTCATCCGTGCTCTCCAAAGTCTCCAGGACGGCTCACCACTGTTTCCCCGCTCCTCCCTCACCGACTGGTCATTTGACAACGGCCACTTATACTATCGTCACCATCTCTACATTCTCCCTGCCTCTCGTTCCTCACTCCTCCATTCCCTTCATGAATCCCCCACTACAGGTCACATGGGTGTCTTCCGTACCAAAGCTCTCGTTGAACGTGACTTCTGGTGGCCTGGCCCTGGCATCTTCGTCAAAAACTTTGTTGCTGGCTGCGCCCTCTGCCAGCAATCCAAGGTGAACACCCATCCCAAAGTTCTCCCCCTCACTCCCATTCCCTCTTCTGCGTCCCGACCTTTCCAGCAGTTGTCCATGGACCTCATAACCAACCTTTCTTTATCCTCTGGTTTCGATAGCCTGTTGGTCGTGGTCGACCATGGGCTTACAAAGGGGGTAATTCTCATTCCTTGCACAAAAACCATTGACGCGGCAGGAGTAGCCCTCCTCTTTTTCAACCACGTATTCAAAAGGTTCAGACTTCACGACTCCATCATCTCTGATTGTGGTCCACAGTTCGCCTCCATGTTCGCACGAGAACTCGCACGACTCCTCCACTACGACGTCCGTCTCTCCACCGCATGTCACCCTCAGACCGATGGACAAACCAAACGAGTCAACCAGGAAATTGAAACATATCTCCACATCTTCTGCACCAACCAACCGCATACGTAGTCCTCCTACATCACCTCCACTGAGTTTCACCACAACTCCTCCCCTCATTCGCCCACTAAAACATCTCCCTTTTCCCTGATGTTTGGCTATGAACCCCACGCTTACCCCCCTCTTGGAAAGACGTTTATCTCTGCTCTCTCTGACCACCTTTCCACCCTAGAGGAATTGAGAAAGGAAGCCCTCGCTGTCCATGACTCATCCCACCGTCTTATGTCTTCACACGTCACATGGAGCTTCTCCCCATGGAAACTGGGAGATCAAGTATGGCTAGAAGCCACTAATCTCCACATCCCTTATCCATCTCAGAAGCTTGCTCCGAAACGCCTTGGACCATTCGAGATAAGCCAAGTGCTATCTCCACTCACCTACCGCCTCCAACTCCCACCAACGTGGAAGATTCACAATGTCTTCCATGCTACATTACTTTCATCTTTCCACAGCACTAACGCCCACGGCCCATCATTTCCCACACCACCTCCTGATATCATTGCCGGCGAAGAAGAATATGAAGTGGACAGCATTCTCTCACACAAAGGCCGCCCAGGTCGTTATCAGTACCTGACCGCATGGAAGGGTTACTCAGCCTTGGAAAATACATGGGAACCGGAGAGTAATCTCCGCCACGCACGTTCCATCCTCTCTGATTATAAAAAGACTCATTTTTTACGATAGACAATGGCAATTCCTTTCGTCTATGCCACCCTTGTTCTCAATGCCCTTCACCTCATCTTTTGCTATATTAAAAATGTCTTTTACCCCACCTTCCGCCTCATCACCTTCACTTTCGCATACTACCACTTTATCCTTTCTTTGGTCATGTCCTGTTTATCCTACCTATCTCCCTGCATCGTCCATCAATACACTCTATGCCGCCATCCTCACAGACGCCACCCTCATCCACACTATTGAGCTGGACCCCCTCTACAAGGAGGATTTGATTTCACAAGAACTCGTACGCACTTACTTTGACATTTCTCAAGCCCAAATGTACCATTTCTGTGCCACCCCTTCTGATCTTCCCACGGCTTTCAGTCTCCCCCTTCGTCTCCTGATTAATCATGTTCCCGATCATATCCTTACTGTTCTTCATCTTCACGGATTCTATACTTTCATTGAATGGCTCACACCCACTCTCATCTATCCCACCTTTCGCAACATCCTCTTCTCCCTGACTCAGTCCACCCGTGACCATTATATTTCTGAAGTAGAAAATATGCCTCAGCTTTCCAACCCTTTTTCCCCCGTCCTTCATTCTCCTTCTCCTCCTCTCCCCACTCGCCTCGCCCCTCCGGACACCCATGCCTACTCTGCAGATGGATACTGTCTCGACCACGAAGCCATCGCACGAAACCGGGAGCATATCACCATCTACCGCATTTCCCATGGACGAACAGTCCTATCCTCCGACATACAGACCGTTGAGCCAGTTCTTATCCGTATCCCTGCCACAGCGAGCACTCGTTGCTACCACTGTCATCGTCTGGGCCACTATCATGACAACTGCCCCAACTACTACTGCCCTTCTTGTCGTCAGTCCGCCCCTGGCCATCCCGCTCGCTGCTATTTCTCTACACACTGCTTGGTCTGCGGAAATTGGGGACACGGACCTCACTTTTGCCCCACCTGTGTGTGCTCCCGCTGCAATCATGTTGGACATATCATCGACGATTGTCCGCTTGAACATTACTTGGTTGAACAAGCCTCTTCTGTCTTCACTGGCCCTCCTAGCCCTCCGGCCTGAGATAAAGGTGTTTGAGCCTGGGGCTTGAGTATATGAAGGGGGTAATGTTATGATTTTATCCCTTTACTCTCATGTCCTCCTTTTCCTCCTACATCGTCCTCATCGTTTCACATCTTCTTCATCCATTTACTTTTCTTACAAAGCTTTCCTCTTGATCATGAACGATCCAAGAGTACATGTCTGTTATCTTGATTATCTCCCTCCACTCCTCTCTTCATAGTCATACTGATTACTCATTCCGTTTCCATCGCATTCTATGTTCTTCTCTGATTACACGTCATTTGTTCCATCCCCTACTATGGTGTTCTTCGCTAACGCGGCCTCTTGGTCTGTACACATTCTCTTCTCTTATTTAAAGCCATAGTATTACACCTTGTATTCTCATTCTCATTCTACGCAATCAAGCGTATTCTTGAGTCCTCAGTCGGATCCTTCAATCGTGATCTTAGTCTGTTCCTACCAAGGAATGTATAGTCTCCCTTTAGGCTGAGTTGTACCTCTTTGTGAGTGTCCTGTCTTTAGGTCAGTCTTAGCACACTCGAGGTACGTATCTGCGTAACACATACTGATTTGGAACTGAGTTATTCCGAGTCATGCCGAGTCAGAGTGACTCCCAGCCTGATCACGTGACAGGATATGAGTCAACCAGACTCATGTTTAGAGTTATATCTCTACTTTATCTATAGTATATAAACAGCATGTAATGTACCCAATGCTGTAACAGAATTCATTCCTGGTTTCATTTCCTTCCTGACCTCACTGAGGTCACTACCCCACACAAAACCTTATCTTATCACAACCACAGTATCTTAACAAGGCACTGATACTCTACCAAGTTGAAACTCTGCTATCACAATGAGTCTCACACTGTGCACCATCCCTTCGTTGCTGTACTCCAAGTGAGAAGTGGATTGTGGTGCTATAACTGCATACCGATCACCTCCCACTCTCATTAATCTCTTCAACAGGATTGACAACCTCCCTTACCCAGTCTTCTGTTCTTCTCCATAACTGGGTAGGTGCAACTTATCATTCTACTTGTTTCCTATCACTTTGGACACTACTCTCCCCTTGATCCATCTCTTGCTGTGGTCACATGTTCCCATGACCCATAACCAGATACCTCCCCTTTATAGGCAATGGTACCATTGCCTATACTTAAACAACATCTCATTTAGACATAGGGGGTACAGCTCTGTCTAGGTATTTATAGCGATCATTTGTACAATGTGTTCCTCAGCTAGTGTTACGTATACGCGAAGTTCCGGAGCGTATTCTTGAAGTAACTGTCGATGTCGAAGTCGGAAATCTCGCTATCCTCTTGTGGACTCGCGGAGGGACCAGAACTAACGCGTAGATTGCGTAGAACTAGCTGAGGAATACATTGTACAGTAGGTCGTTATAAATACCCAGACAGAGCTATACCCACGGGTTAAAAGGGGAGTCGTCTAAGTATGGGCAAAGGTACCTTTGCCTATATGCGGGAGATGCCTGGTTATGGGTGGTGGGAAAACGTGACCGCAGCGAGAGATGGGTCAAGGGGAGTGTAACGTCCGAGGTGATAGGAAATGGATCAGGGACAAAGTGGCGCTTACCCGGTTATAGAGGAACGGAAGACCGGGTAAGGGAGGTTATCGATCCCGTCAAAGGGACGTCCCTCAAGTACATACAATAAGTCGTCAGCATAGACGGAACAAGGAAAGGGATAATCATAGAGAGACTCGAACCACTGCTGCTCAAGGACCAACGCTTCGTTTGTAACAGCTAGTTCTACACAATCTACACATTAGTTCTGGTCTCTCCACAAGTCCCTCATCAGATAGCAAGACTTCTCTTCAACACTTCAATACTTTCACCTCCATATACCTAGGGCTACATGTCTACGTAACAGATGACCTCCAATAGACTTCTGAAGGCTAGAACATTCCTTGGAGCAAAGTCTGGAGATGGTACCAATGCCAACACCTGTGGCAGATGCAATAGAGTGAATAGAATGGCCAGCATCAAGCTGAGAGAGGATAGTGTTCTATTGAGTAGTAGAGAGAGATTGCATGATGATAATAGTTGAAAGGAAAGAAGTGTGGGAGTCATTTCAAACTCAGACACAATATATATGTGTGTACCTTTGTTTGTAGCACCAAACAACAGTAATTCTCCTCTTGTTTCATTGCAATAGTTTGTCTCATACTAAAAGCTCAAAAACTGTTCTAATGAGTTCCTTGTCTTAAAATAGGCATATCTTCGCACCCCATGGGTCAGATCATATGATTCTTAGGTCAGCAGATAGCCACGAGTATGTAGTTCACATGCTCCCACCAATGCTAAGTGATATTCCCACAATGGAAAGTACTATTTGATGTACATCACAAAATTACCAAACATTGGAACAGCTTTTGAGCTCACTGTATATGTATAGTACAGAAGTCTGAGGCTATGTACCAGATTACAGAGACAGAGAGGAGATACATGAGTAAGATGAGATTGGAAGAGAAGTACCCTAGAGCTGTACAACAGGTACGAGAATACTGGAGCTGTCCTGAACAGCCATGGGCAAAGTCTAATAGCAGAACTAACTAAAAGGGGATTGGAATAAAGTACAAAAAACAGAGTCCAGAGATATATACAAGAGTCAGAACAAGGGTGAGTGCCAGAGTGGCAGAGTCAGGGGACAGAGTGACATGGGACATGTAACCACACACCTATCTCCTCCTACTCTCATTAAAAAAGACTTACAGTGGCTCAAATAAATGTCCCAATGTTGGGCCATTTTGGAAAGACTTGATATTTGCAAGAGAATCAAAATATACAGTGACCTTCAAAACCATTGCAATGTTTGACTTTAACACAGTATATGAAGTGCACTGCAATCACCTGTGGGAATTTCGCTTAGCTATAGGGAGACGAAATAACGTAGGCACTCTTGGCTACAAATCACTCCCTAGGGTCATGTGATTTCATCCAGTGGCTGTGGAGATACACCTCTTGCAAAACAGTGACACCATTGCAACAGTTTTGCACCTTTTGGTTTGTAGACATATTAGTACTTGGTATACCCTCCCTTTGCCTTCAGCACTGCCTGAACCCTTCTAGGCATGCTTTCAATCAACTTTTGACACTCCTCAACTGCAATCCCTTCCCACTCTACTTGAATTCTCTCCCACAACTCATGAATCCCATTAGGAGGGTTCTCATGCTCTGCTAGTCTCCTTTTGAGATAACCCCAAAGGTGTTCAATGGGGTTCAAGTCAGGAGACTGTGCAGGCCACACCATGGTCTTGAAATCCTGCTTCTCAAGCCAATCTTTCACCTTTCTGCATGTATGCTTGGGGTCATTGTCTTGCTGAAAGATGATACTAGGAGGATGAAGACCATAATGCTGTAGGGTATTCAGCAGTTCATCCTTCAAAATCTGAAGGTAAAGGTCTCCATCCATCCTACCATCAATCTTGGCAGCATAGCCAATTCCCTGCCAAGTCATACATCCCCACATCATCACAGAACCTCCTCCAAACTTCACAGTACCTTGTATCAACCTATCACTCAACCCCTCACCAGCCTTTTTCCATACCCACTTTTGTCCATCTGACCCTAGGCGATTGATCTTAGTTTCATCAGACCATATAACCTTCTTCCAGTCCTCTATAGTCCAGTCTTTATGAGCATAAGCAAAGTCCAAACGTGTTACGTATACGCGAAGTTCCGGAGTGTATGCTTTGAAGTAACTGTCGATGTCGAAGTCGGAAGTCTCGCTATCCTGTCGAGGACTCACGGAGGGACCAGAACTAGCGCGTAGATTGCATAGAACTAGCTGAGGAATACATTGTACAGTAGGTCGTTATAAATACCCAGATAGAGCTATACCCACGGGCTAAAAGGGGGACCGTCTAAGTATGGGCAAAGGTACCTTTGCCCATATGCGGGAGGTGTCTGGTTATGGGTAGTGGGAAAATGTGACCGCAGCAAGAGATGGGTCAAGGGGAGTATGACGTCCGTTGTGATAGGAAGTGAATCGGAAACAAGGTGACGCTTACCCGGTTATAGAGGAACGGAAGACCGGGTAAGGGAGGTTATCGGTCCCATCGAAGGGACGTCCCTCAAGTACATATAATAAGTCATCAGCATAGACGGAACAGGAAAAGGGGTGATCATAAAGAGACTCGAACCACTGCTGCTCTAAGACCAAAGCTTCGTTTGTAACAAAACGAGCTTTTTGATGTTTTTTAGACAGAAGAGGTCGTTTTGTCTTGATTACAGCTTTCATACCAGACTGCTTCAAGTGTCTATGCACTGTGGTAGTGGAGAGTGGCTGGTTGACAACATTGTTAAGGGCCTTGGTCACCTGAACAGCATTCTCTGCCTTGCCAAAAGAGATGAGACGAATAGCATGATGAATATTTGTAGAGGAAAGCTTAGTTGGATGATCTCCAATAGACTTCTGAAGCTCAGAACGCTCCTTAGAATGAAGTCTTGAGATAGTAGAGACATTGAGACCAGTGGTGGCAGCAATAGAGTGGGCAGATTGTCCAGCATCAAGCATAGAGAGGATAGTATTTTTCTGAGTAGAAGAAAGAGATCTCATGATGATGGTG
>JBBPLU010000686.1:0-12143 GCA_038089935.1 Boletellus emodensis | reverse complement strand
TGGGATTATTCAAACCACTGGTAATGTTTTTCAGTATGAGCAACTCTCCCCCAACTTTCCAAGCAATGATGAATGTCATCTTTGGAGATATGATAGTGGAAGGGTGGCTAGAGATCTATATGGATGATCTAATCATACATACTGACAATGACCTAGAAGAACATCATTGATGAACTATTCATGTCCTACAATAAATGAGGGAACATTAACTCTTCATCAAGCTTTCAAAATGCTCCCTTAACATGACAGAAGTAGAATACCTTGGATTGATCATATGATCTGGGCAAATTACTTTATACTCAGTCAAACTGGAAGCCATCCACAAATGGACCCCTCCTACTTCAGTCAAAGCCATCCAATCATTCATCGGATTCTGTAACTTCTATCAGAAGTTCATACCCAACTTCTCTAGTATTAGTCACCCCCTCCATGATCTTACAAAGAAGACAGCATCATGGAATTGGACCTCAGAATGTCAGACTACATTTGAAACCCTACAATAAGTGTTCTTTATGAAACCAGTGCTCCAGCTCCCTAAAACTGAGAAACCCTTCTAGGTCATGACCAATGCCTCCCTCACTGCATGTGGCAGAGTGCTTATGTAGAAAGATGACAATGGAGATCTTCACCCCTGCATCTACTTTTCCAAAACATTCTCTCCTGAGGAATGAAACTATGACATCTACAACTGAGAACTTCTAGCTGTCATTTGGGCACTTGAGGACTGGCAACAATATCTAATGGGTACTGCACACCCAGTTACCATACTCACTGATCATAAGAACTTGGTGTACTTCAAACAACCTTATAAACTCTCTTGACACCAAGCATGGTGGATTTTATTCCTACAAGATTTTGATCTTAAATTCCAGCATACACTGGGAATCCAGATGGGGCCTGTGGATGCTCTGTCACAAAGAGTGGAGGTGGACACTTCCTATGATAACCAGGATGTCATACTGATTCCCAAGGATCACTTTATCTGCATTATTGATACCACCCTCCAAGATAAAATAACACAGTCATCTCCTACCAACCCCTTGGTGCTCTCAGTACTGAAAGCTCTCCACAATGATTCCCCACTGTTTCCCCGCACTCTCCACTCCAACTGGCATTATGATGACAGTCTCCTTTATTTCAAAAACTGACTCTACATACCAGAAAGTGCACAACATGACTTAGTTCACTCTGTACACACCTCTCTTGCTGGTGTATATACTGGGATCTTTCGTTTACAGCACCTCCTTCAATGAGATTATTGGTGGCTGGGATAAGCACTTATGTTCATCACTTTGTCGCCAGTTGCGCTATCTGCCAAGTGAACAAAACACTCACTCATCCCACCATCCCACCCTCTATTCCCTTTAAACACACAACACACCCTTTTCAATTTGTTTCCACTGACCTCATTACTGTCCTGCCCTCCTCTCACAGCTTTGATGCTGTACTGGTTGTAGTCAACCAAGGGCTTATGAAGAGGGTAATTTTCTCTCCCTGCCACTCTGACATCGATGCATGAGGAGTAGCCCAATTTTTTTTCACAAACATATTCCCTCAATTCAGCCTCCACAACAAATGTACCTTGGACAGAGGACCACAATTTGCTTCAGCATTTGCTCAAGAACTAGCATGACTACTAGAATATGATGTCGCACTATCCGCAGCATATTACCCTCAGACTGATAGAGAAACCAAATATGTCAACCAAGAACTGGAGATCTATCTCCACATCTTTTGTCAAGGAAACTCCTCAACCTGGACTGATCTTCTTTCTATGGTGGAATTTGCACACAATTTCGCAGCACATTCCGTAACCAAACAATCTCTGTTCTTATTAATGATGGGTTACGAACCCTGTGCTTACCCTACCCTAGGGAAAACCTTCCTCCCAGCACTGGAACAGAGGCTAACCCTTTTGGAAAAAGCCTGAACTGAAGTATAACATGCTTATCAAATTGCATAGCAAGCTATGTATGTGAGAACAGACCAGAACTAAGTTCTGTCCCTGGAAACGAGGAGATAAGGTGTGGCTAGACAACAAAAACCTGAAACTGCACTATCCATCAAAAAAGCTTGTTCCAAAAAAAGAAGGCCCCTTTGAAATCGAACAGGTGATCACCCCCATAGCCTACAAACTTCACCTTCCTCCCACTTGGCATATCCATTCCATATTCCACGCCAGCCTCCTATACCCATACAAGGAAACTGACGAGTTTAGTCCAAACTTCATTAATCTGCCACCTGATGTTATTGATGGGGAAGAACAATATGAGATTGATCAAATCCTTTCTCATCAAGGTACCAGAACATAAAGGCAGTACTTAATCCGATGGAAGGGTTACTCATCCGCAGAAAATATCTAGAAACCAGGATGGAACTTGACAGATTCCCAGGCACTACTTTCGGAATATAAAGCTGCACATCCCAAAGCCTTTCTCTCAACCAGATGACAAAGAAACTGACACAAGCTCACTGTATTCACCTACAAATATGTTTGCTCTTCCCATCCCTGCCTTAGTTTTTCTCACCTTCTACTTTGCTTTCGTTTTCCTTCCTATTTTTCTAATTTCCTTTTGCCTCTGGGATACCCACTGATACATTCTTAGTTGAGGTAACATCATATGATACAGGATCTCTCTCAAACCCCACCACATCCAACCACCATCCGTCCCCAATCCATAGAGTGCAGATGCTCCTATGGTCAATAGAATCCCTACCCCAACATTAGTGGAATCAGAACCTGGCTGGTCTCTGAGTTTCACAGTACCCTTTCCAACTGAGGATACTACAAATGGCAGTTGAGACAATCCCAAACTGTGGTGATCCTATATTTGTGTCAAATTTCCCTTTTGCCTCTCACCCTTCTCCTTTTTCCATCTTTTGTGGGCTAGCTGGGAGAGACCAGCTGGAACTTCCCAAACATTTGTGGCCTTCTTTGCTTTCATTTTCCCCAGACCCTTCCATTCTTACCATGGTCACTACTTCAACACTATGATTCCCTTAAACGCTCAGTTCTTTTGGTACCTTGTGCACAAATTATACTCTTCACCACCAAGCCCTTCTATGGCTATCCCTCCTCCATCTAAGGAATCCCTGAACTTGAGAATCAGCAGACTGTCTCATTTTCAACTAACTCAGCTCATCTTCAACCTTCTGGACCACCCTTCATGGTCTATCAATCAGAAAACACCCCTACCTGCCAAAGATCAGCCTCTTTCTCCATGTTTATGATTCTATATTCTTTCTTCACCTGAACCAGAACTGCCACCATCACACAGATCACTTCTGATAGAGCCCAAGGGAATCTTTCCCAAGACACTCGAAACAATATTGGTCTTGCTCTTTCTTCCCTAGCTGCTGCCAGAGAAGCTCTTGCCACCTTCGCCCTGCTGGTTCATCTGGACAAAGCCATTGCTGAACTTCCTTATCATCTCATCCAAGACTCATTACGTATTAGGCTGTTGTCCCTAACTCCTAGGGAATTAGATTGGTACTATGGACAAGGGGAATACACTGTGGATCTCGTGGACTCCTCCAACCTCGGAACAAACAGGACCATATCTGATACAACCTTCTCATTCTCAGAGGACACGCAGCAGAATATAGAGGAACATTCTACAGGGAAACCTGGGTCAAGGAGCACCAAGTGTTAACTTTATCCCACCTAGACCAGACACTGGCACACCAATCCCCAACCAGAACACCCTCCCCGGAAACACCCAGCCAATCCCAATACCTCCTCCCACTCCCTGATCACAATGAATACTTCCCTGAGGAACTGGATCTCTTGCGCGACTGGGTAGACATGCTCTATTGGATACTTGTTTTTCAAGGAGAACTTCCTTGCCTTTATAACCCTTCACAAATTGGAGGGATCGTCCTCTGTTACCAATGTGGGTCCAACCATCACTATCAAGCATCATATGTTCATTACCAATGCCCTTATTGCCACCTTCCCACTCCTGGACATGCACAATATGCTTGCCTAGAATGTATCTGTAGCACTTGCAGAGAACAGGGAAATGGCAGACCTAACTGCCCAAGGAATTTGGAGGAATCCCTTCTCGATGAGGATGAGGTTGCCCCTGCTGACAGATCTTTCTGATTTAGAGGATCAGATCAACTTTGGGGGTACTGTTACAAACGAGGCAATAGCTATGGAGTGACACTGGTTCGACATGCTTTCTCATCATTCTTTCTCTTATGTTCCCTATGCTGACAACTTATTATATGTACTTGAGGAACATCCCTTCAATGGGATTGACAACCTCCCCTATCCAGTTTTCCATTCCTCCATAACCAGGTAAGTATGTCTTATGACTTGACTCATCTTCTATCTCTTTAGACGCTCTACTTCCCTTCACCTATTTCTTGCTGCAGTCACGTGTTCCCATGACCCGTAACCAGACATCTCCCTCATATAGGCAATGGTACCATTGTCCATACTTAGACAACACCTCATTTAGACATAGGAGGTACAACTCTGCCTGGGTATTTATTGCAACCATCTGTACAATGTACTTCCCAGCTAGTTCTATGCAATCTATGTGTTAGTTCTGGTCCCTTCATAAGTCCCTTAGTCGGATAGCAAGTCTCCCTTCTTCCACATTTTGATGTCTCTATCTTTGATCACCCAGGGCTACGTATCTACATAACACTACCCTGTTCTTGGGAAAACCTTTCTTCCAGCTCTAGAACAAAGGCTCACTCTTCTAGAAAAAGCCCAAACTAAAGTGCAGCATGCCTATCTGATTGTGCAGCAGGCTATGTGGGAACAGACCAGAACCAAATTCAGACCTTGAAAACATGGAAATAAGGTATGGCTAGACAACAAAAACCTAAAACTACACTACCTCTCAAAGAAGCTCACTCCCAAATGAGAAGGCCCCTTTGAAATAGAATAGATAATCACTCCAGTAGCCTACAAACTATGTCTTCCCCTGACATGGTGAATCCATCTTGTATTCCATGCCAGTCTCCTATACTCATATAAAGAAACTGATGAATTCAGACCAAACTTTATCAATCAGCCACCAGATATAATAGATGGAGAAGAACAATATGAAATCAATCAAATTCATGCTCATTGAGGTACTGAAACAAGAAGGCAGTACTTGATCTGATGGAAGGGTTACTCATCCACAAAAAATACCTGGGAACTGGAATGAAACTTGACAAATTCCCAGGCACTACTTTCAGAATATAAAGCTGTACATTCCAAAGCCTTTTCTTCAACTGGATGATGAAGAATCTAACACAAGCCCACTGTACCTACCTACAAATATGTTCCCTCTTC
The DNA here is from genome assembly GCA_038089935.1 of Boletellus emodensis. Lineage (NCBI taxonomy): Eukaryota > Fungi > Basidiomycota > Agaricomycetes > Boletales > Boletaceae > Boletellus > Boletellus emodensis. Next base: position 6,847 of record JBBPLU010000686.1, on the reverse strand, counting down.
CTATTCTAGCTGTAGTTCTCCTTTCTCTCTATTTTGCCTTCATCTTTCTCTCCATCTTCCTAGTTTTTCTTTGCCTTTGGGACACCCACCACCATGTCCTCAGCCACAGAAACAGTATACAATATGGAATCACCCTAAGGCCCTGCCACATCCTCTCCCCACCAACTCTTACTAATGAAGTGTGGACTACTCTTATGGTCAATGAAGTACTGATGCTGGTAGAACCTGAGACCATCTGGTTGATCAGTTTCATGGTGTCCTTTCTGACTGAGGATACCATGAATGGTAGTTGGGGAAATTCTGAACTGTGGTGATCCTGAGACAATGATGCTGTCCACTTTTCATTCTTTAGAATTAAATTCTCTTTCCACAGTTTCTTCCTTAACCCTCTATCTTGATGCTTCTGAAGGATTCATCTCCTTCCCCTTTAGTTTACATTCTTCTCTCTTCTCCACTTTCTGGAGGTAGAGACCAACTAGAACATCCTCATCACCTCTGGCCCTCTAGTCTCTCCTTCTCCCCTGAAATCTTTAGTAGTACATTCATACTCACCACAGCTCCAAAATTCATTTAGTATCTCATTTCTTCTGGCGCCTCTTGTGCAAAACTCTACTCCACTTACTGGAACCACATCCCATGTCAGTATCTCCAAACTATCAGATGGTAGAGGAAACTCCCTCATTGAATGTAACACATTTATCTCAGTTTCACCTCACCTACCTTCTCTTTGATCTCCTAGATCAACCACTGGCAGTCTATCATCTGGAGAACACTCCTACATGTAGAAATTCACTTACCTTTCTCATTTTTATGATCCTTTATTCCTTCTTTATCCAAACCAGATTTGCTACCATTGCCCAAATCACCTCTGACCAAGTCCACAGAAATCTCTCCCTAGAAACTCATAATAGCATTGGTCTCACCCTCTCCTCTCTTGCGGTAGCCAGGGAGGCTCTTTCCTCTTTTGCCTTACTCATTCACCTTGACAAGGCCATAACTGAACTTCTTTACAATCTCATTCAAGAATCCCTATGAGTGAGGCTTCTTGTGTTAACCCCTTGGGAATTTGACTGGTACTATGGATGAGGAGAATATGCTCTGGATATCTTGGACTCCCCTAACCATGAGACAAACAGGACCTTATCTGATGCAGCCACTTCACTCTCATCAGACACACAGCAGAGTACAGAGGAGGATCCTGAGGGAAATCCTGGATCAGGAGTTTCCAGTATCAACTTTGTCCCTACTCAACTGAACACTGGAATACTGATCCCCACTGTGGATACACCTCCAGGAAATACCTATCCCATTCCCATACCTCCTCCTGCTCCCTAAATGCACCAAATACTCTCCTGAAGAGTTAGAATTAGTATGCTATAGGGAACCTGTGTTCCCTATAGTTGTAACCCATTGTTACACGAATGCGTACCTTGAGTGTGCTTTGACTGACCAAAGGGCAGGACGCTCATGAAGAGGTACAACTCAGCCCTAAGAGAAGCTATACATTCCTTGGGTGGAACAGACTAAGACTGTGATCAAAAGATTAGACTGAGGAGGACTCAAGAATACACTGTATTGCATAGAACAAGAATGGGAATACATAATGTGGTACTACAGCTTAAATAGAAGAGAGAATGCGCACGGACCAAGGGGACATGTAAGCAAAGAATACCATAGAACCCAATGGAAAATGGAAGAGTGAGTAAGTGATGATGACTAGCATCGCTATGGGACAAAAGAGGAATAAAGGTAAGGACTAAAGGAGACAAACGTAGATCCGAGGGTTACCCATGACGAGTAAGAAATGATCATAAGAGTGGAAGAACCAACTGAAGATAGGGGAGGCATAGGGACAAAGTAGAGATAGGATGAATATGTGTGGAAACAGGGAAGAAATCGTAACAATACCCCCTTCATACACTCGAGCTCCAGGTACGAGTAGCTGGATATCAGTCCTGCAGTGCAGGAGGTCCACTGAAGATGGAAGAGGCTTGGTTGACCATGTAAGACTCAAGCAGGCAGTTGTCGACAATGTGGCCAAGGCAATTGCAGCATCTACAAATGTGGGAGGGGCAAAAGTGAGGTCCATGTCCCCAGCGCTGACAAGTGGAGCATTGTAATGAGAATGGGAGGTAATTGGTGTGTGGTTACAGTACCACAGTCCACTTCTCACTTGGGGCGCAGCAACGAAGGGATCGTGCACAGTGTGAGACTCACTGTGATAGCAGAGTTTCAACTTGGTAGAGTATCAGCACCTTGTTAAGGTACTGTGGTTGTGATAAGATAAGGTTTCGTATGGGGTGGTGACCTCAGTGAGGTCAGAAAGGAAATGAAACCGGGAATGAATTCCGTTACAGCATTGAGTACGTTACATGCTGTTTATATACTATAGATAAAGTGGAGATAGAACTCTAAACATGAGTCTGGTTGACTCATATCAACTCATGATGACTCGTATCCTGTCATGTGATCAGGCTGGGAGTCACTCTGACTCGGTATGACTTGGAATGACTCAGTTCCAAGTCAGTGTGAGTCAGTAGGAGTTATTGTTGTAGAATGCTTCATATGTCATCATGCACTGCCTCATGACTCATGCTGAGTCATGGTGACTCAGTCCCTGACAACTGGTGAAACCTTTTTCCCAGTTTCTGGGGACTTAGTGTAATTCCTAATGATTAGTGCGCTTCATTAGTACAATTAGCCCCTGAAGCGATGTTTTCCGATGCTTCCAAGTGTTCCGAGCTTCCCGAGTTTCCGGTTCCAAGTTCCAAGCTTCCCAACCACTTCCGATCACTTCCAAGTGACTTTTTACTTGATAATATCGGAACTTCGGGAACTCATTTTGAAACCATGGGAATGTGTCTGGAACCTCCGGAACTCATCAGAACTTATGTTATCAATCTTTATATAGGATTTCAACAGGAAGTTCATGCTTGCTGTGCTGGACACTACCATCGTAGAGCATCAGTGCACCCAGGATAGTCGAATTCCTCATGCAACGAAGGTGCAGAAAATCCAGGACTGGCCGGAGTGTCAAACTCTGACACAGGTCAGGGGATTTCTGGGTACATGTGGAGTTCTTCAAATTTTTATCTGTGATTTCGCTTCCCTTTCTCATCCACTGGTTGATCTTACTCGGAAGGGTGTTCCTTTCACTTGAGAGGAACCTCAACGGGAGTTGATGCAACATCTTAAGAACACAATCATTCTGTCTCCAGTGCTACATTGCTTGGACTATGCATCCAGGTGCGAAGTGATCCTGGTGGTCGACACGTCCTCTTTGGTGGTTGGCTACATCCTGTCACAGGATAGGGCGGATAGTAAACACTATCCCAATTGATTCGGTTCCATCAGCCTTACCAAGGTAGAGAGTTGTTATTCTTAGGCTAAACTCGAGTTATTCGGACTGTTCCACGCCTTGCAAGCAGTCCACATCTTTGCCTTCAGAGTTGCTAACTTCACAGTCAAAATGGACGCCAAGTATGTCCAAGGCATGATCAATAACCTGGATCTGCAGCCCAATGCTACCATCAATTGTTGGATTGCTGGTATCTGTTACATATACGCAAAGTCCTGAGCATATGCTGAGAGGATCATTGAAGTGTTGATGGTAGAAGTCTCACTATCCAAAGATGGACTCATGGAGGGACTAGAACTAATGTGTAGATTGTATAGAACTAGCTAGAGAATACATTGTACAGATGGTCGCTATAAATACCCAGATAGAGCTGTACCCCCTATGTCTAAATGAGGTGTTGTCTAAATATGGGCAATGGTACCATTGCCTATAATGGGAAGGTATATATCTGGTTATGGATCATGGAAACACGTGACTGCAGCAAGAGATGGGTCAAGGGGAGTGTAGTATCTGTGGTGATAGGAAACAAGTTAGAGACCAAGTTGTACCTACCTGGTTATAGAAGAACAGAAGACTGGGTAAGGGAGGTTATCAATCCCTTTGAAGGGACGTTCCTCAAGTACATATAATAAGTCATCAGCATAGGGAATATAAAAGAAAGAATGATGGGAAAGCATATCGAACCAGTGTCACTCCATAGTTGTTGTCTTGTTTGTAACAGTATCCTCCTATTCAGCTTCTGGCTCATCCACATCCCTGTGAATCGCCATACTGGCACTGATGGATTGTCACACCATCTACTATCCGACAATAATCCTCCAGAGGATGACAACTTTGAGGATTGGCTGGATGATGCCTATTCATTTTCTGTTGTACTGCTCAATGACCATCTTGTCCCTCTTTCTGCTTCCACTAACATTTACAGTGACACTTCAGAGAATGCTACCTAGTGCCTCAGGTGCCCCATCTATGCCCTGAGTTCAATGCACAATCCAGATAGCAATCTGGAAGCCCCCAATATTCCACGCTCACCTAAGGCACTAGTGAAGGAGGCTTGGATTACTCGTATCCAGGATTTCCTTTGTTGAAGATATAAGTTTTATCTTATCTTCTTATCTTATCTTGGGGAGATCATCTTATCATCTTATCATTTAGATTATCATTTGATGATGATCTCCCATGACAAATAATCTATTACATGTACACTTCTCATGTGACATCATGGGCTAGACGCTTCTATCAGAATTAGAAGCCTAGACCCTTTTATCTTTACATCAACAGGTGAAACGCTTCTTTTCTATCAGTGTTTCACATTCATCGTTTCACTTTTATGAACTTCCTTCTTATCAGTGTTTCATTTATATTGAAATATGTTTCACCTATATTTCACCATAGTGTTTCACTTTTCAGTCTGAGCTTTAACCTTAGTACCAGACTGTATTTAAGCTGGGTCCTCTGGCCCTAATTCAATAGCAGTTCAAGGAGTTCATTCACCACCTGAGTGACTCTTCCCTCATCCCTTAAACTCTTCACTCAGAGTCTCTTATCCATCACCTACCCTTGATTTACTACTGCCAACACACTACTTTGGTTGCAAGATCTCTCAATATCTCCAACTAGAAGTGAGTCTCACACTTCAAAGCTTATCTCTTGGTTGCCCCTCAGTCTGTGCCCCATTTGGAAGTAGCCTACACTTCTGAAACCCTTTCCTTATGTCTACATTCTCCTAGTCTCTCTGATGCCAATTACACTTCCTTTATCCATACATCTATGCATTTTTTCCTTCATGACAGATCACTTTGGCGTCTTGACAAGCATGGTTGTCATCAGCTTGTTGTCCCGGTTGAGAAATGGTTCGGACTCATTCGAAAGGCGTATAATAACCTCAGGCACAAGGGTGTCTTTACTGTCCAGACATGCCTCCTCCTATGCTTCTGGTAGCCCATGCTTGTAGATGATGTTAAATGGTTTGTTTGTACTTGTCAAGAGTGCTAGCTTCGTCAGACTGCAAAGTTTCATATTCCTCCTTCTGTTCCTATTGTTGGCAGCTTATTCCACAAGGTGCATATCGATACCATGGTGATGCCTTGATCAGGTGGTTATCACGCCATTGTCCAGGCTCACTGTGCGCTCACTGCCTATCCAGAATGGTGTATGCTTCATTCCGAGAATGCCTCTGCTTTGGCATCTTTCATTTTTGAGGACATCCTGTGCTGATAGGGTGCTCTTTCCAAAATTGTTATTGACAATGGTTCCATTTTTGTTCAGGCCCTTGATTACCTCTTTGATCATTATGGTATTTGTCACATTCGCATTTCTCCTTACAATTCTCAAGCCAATGGAATCGTTGAGTGTCGTCATTTTGATGTCCAGGAGGCCATCATGAGAAGTTCCCCTGAGAGGGAGACTCACTGGCATTTGGCCGCTCACTCCATTTTTTGGACATAGCGTGTCACAATTGTTAAATCCACAGGTCTTTCTCCATACTTCATAGTTCATGGGGTCAAGCCTCTATTCCCATTTCATCTTTCAGAAGCAACATTTCTCGTTCTGCTTCCAGATACTGACCTGTTTTCTACTTCTGGACTGATCGCCTGGTGAGCTTGCCAGCTCCAGAAGCATCAAGAAGATTTAGAGAATGTTCATGCCAGCATGCTTTCTGCTTGCTTTGTCTCCATCAAACACTTCAAGGCTGCGTTCAAACATAGGATTAAGGACTTTGACTTTCAACCTGGCTGTTTGGTCTTGGTCCACAATTTGCGCATTGAGAAAAAGCTGAATCGGAAGACAAAGCCTAGATATGTGGGTCCGATGGTGGTTCTTTGCTGGACTACCAGCAGATCTTACATTCTAGCTGAGTTGGATGGTTCAGTTTCGAAGCTTTGCTATGCTGCCTTCCAAATCATTCCTTATCACCCGCACAAACACATTTCGATTTCAGTCATAGACCTAACAGGATTAGATGAAGAAGACATTAGTTGACTAGTAGGAGTAGATGATGGAGAGTATGACGAAGAAGAAGAGGAGCCAGTCAATCTCAACTGATGCTCTTCTGCAAGAATCCAACAATCTTCCTGTTCTCAATCCGACACCCTATCCTATCATTAATACCATCATTACAATATGTGCACCTTCCTATCCCAGTATTCATCCAGAGACCTTGGTTCCACCCCAGTATTCATCCGGTGTCCTTACCCCCATGCAAACAAATAAGCCCCTAAACATATTTAGATTGTGTCTGTCTCTACCTCTTGATCTGAAACCTCAAAAACAACAAGTCATTTTTCCTATTCCTACTCCGCCTCTCGTGTCTCCCATACCCTTATTTAGATATGCATCTTCCTTTGCACTCAAGATACAGCGCCCATTATCACAATGGTGTTTTATTTTGATCTGGAACCTTCCAGAAGCTGCTAATTGGGATGTGTGTAGGTGTAGACTCAAAAGTTGAATGAAGAATCCAAGTTGAGTCAGATGCTCACACCTGGT
>JBBPLU010000685.1:0-12148 GCA_038089935.1 Boletellus emodensis | reverse complement strand
CACCAGCTCGAGCACGGTCACTGTCGTCGGCGGGGAGGTGTCCTCCTTTGGGGGTGAGATCCTGACTGGCGAACCAGCCATCTATTACGGGGAGGGAACGACCGCGTCCAGCTACATCTTCCCGTCGGCGACGGTGGAGGCTTGGAACTCCTTTATAGCGACGGCGACGGGACAGACGAATAGGGCGAGCTCCCTCACGTCGACGAACGCGCTAACCTGGTGCATGGGAGCTGTGCCAGTGTCGATCGCGCTCGGGGGGATGCTGGTATAACGTCGGACTGTATCATCTCGTTCCGCGGTCGTCGCTCTCGGTACGTACTCGGGGCTCATCACCATTTTAAGTCTGGGAGCGGCATACTGGCCTCTGGGGATGGGAATGGACCTTGCACTTGTGGCACCCTGCTGTACGATTATCAGGACCCCTGCTGCTGTCGTTTGTCGTCGTACGTCGTTTGCGATCTTTATTGTTTTTTTTTTTTTTTTTCGTTCGTGTTCTTCAAGTGGTGTAGCGCGGTTAATAGATGGGGCTAGTGTGGTTTGAAACGGTACTACTCTCCATGTACCGTTGGCCATCGCGCCAAGCGTTTCCGAGAGCTTTGGTCACGTGTCCTGATATTCGGGGGGCTTTGGCGCTGATATTGTAAAGTCGCACTTCGCACACAAAGGTTGCCTTGCAAAAGAGAAGTAAAACCGACATTGCCGACAAGAACCCATGTTGGGAGTGGGCACTCGAGCGTAGAAAGTGGCCTGGATGATTGACCGACTCTTGTTGATCACCGAGCGCCCGGCCCAGACGATGTACACCCAATGGAAGCTGTCAGGAGCAAGCTGTCAGGAGCGTCGAGCTTTGTACAGTACTCGCAAAAGCCCGAGGAAGCTACGTTTGTGCTTCCAGAGGTGCCACTGTAGGAGTCCTTTCGAGAACGGGACGTGGGGCGGTGCTGAGAGACGTGAACCGTTGGTGCTTCTTGTACTGGGATTCAATATATTCAACGTCCGAGATACGAGATCGATTATCGCGGGGTATGCAACGGGTGCGATGGGTCGTTCACCGGACTTGGGTAAAGGCTGCTGGCACGACTCGCAAAACGAAAGTGTATGACTGGCGTAGGTCCGCTGCCGCCACCTGCCAAGTTAGTCCGGAGTCCTAATCATCAACAAGTCAAACCGTCGTCGAGTGGTCATGTCCCCCGACGCGCTACAGTCCTATCACACAGAGCTCCTCGTCCAAGCCGAGCACGTCGGCGCGCTCAAGTTTGGCCAGTTCACCCTCAAATCAGGACGGTACGCTCGCTCGCACGCCGCATCTGAAAAGCGACGACTGACACGGGCGCGACCCAGGATCTCGCCCTACTTTTTCAACGCCGGCCTGATGAGTAGCGGGGCGATCCTCGACACGGTCGCCAACGCGTACGCGGCGACGATCGTCGATGCGCTCGACCGGCGCGCGGTGCCCGCGTTCGACGTCGTGTTCGGGCCGGCGTACAAGGGGATCGCGTTCGCGGCCTGCACGACGCTGGTGCTGAGCGCCAAGTATGGGCGCTCGTACGGGTTCGCGTACGACCGCAAGGAAGTCAAGGACCATGGCGAGGGCGGGAAGCTCGTCGGGGTGTCCGTGCAGGGGAAAAAGGTGCTCGTTCTAGATGACGTCATGACTGCCGGGACGGCGGTGAGGTTGGCCATCGCGTCCATCCAGGCAGCGGGAGGCGAGGTGGTGGGCGTGGTACAGCTGCTCGACAGGGAGGAGAGAGGCAAGGATGGCGGGAGCACGGTCGAAGAGGTGGAGGGCATCGTCGGCGGCAAGGGTCGCGTACTATCGGTGCTCAGGATGAGGACGCTGATAGCCTGGTTGGAGAAAAACGGGCAATCGGACGTGTTGAGCAAGATGAGGGCATACTGGGACGAGTACGGCTGGAAAGCATAACACTACCGACCGCCAAGCAGGTTGGTGACGCGTAGCTTACAAGAACACGACCACTGGTGTACCCTACTGATCGCCGAGCCGTTGACCAGAGCCCCAGTTGTAACCGGTTGCACGAGTCTCTGCGGACTGTGCAGCGCGTCTGGGTGCGTGGACTTGATACCCATCCCTATTCGTCGCCCGGCGCTCTCCCTGACGTTCACCAAACCAATCTCTCAACCACCCCGGGGCGAGAACGAGGCTCGCAAATCTTCCTTGCTCCATGCCTCCAGCTCCGGTACCTGCACCCCACACGGACCACCACCAAGCGTGACCGACTATGATCCCGGTCAGACTTTCTGATGCACGACCGCTGATAGCGTCCATCGCGAGCAAGGCAAATGGAAAGTACTTGACAGGGATGGTGACGAGCCCCATGATCGACGTTTGTGCGCCCGGCGGAGACAACATACACATCAAATACGTGATGCAGGTCGCAAGGGCACGATCATGGACCATGGAACCAAACGGGCGGTTAATGGCCTAGGATTCGTCAAGACTGTCGCCAGGATTGAGATGATAGAGACCGACGATGATGGAAAGGGAAGCAATGAAGAGCTGCCATGCATAGTCCGAGGAACGGCGCTCGTAATTTGCGTGTTCGAGACTGTTGGAACTTCGACTGATGGGACGCCCCGTGTTACAAGGTTCGGATGCATGCATGAGACAAAGAACTCAACTAGAGCATCACGAGATGGAACAAGTAGTCCAGCTTCATTGCTAGTTCGTCGAAACTAAGGCTGGGGAAATAACGAAGAGCCTACGTGCACTTACTCCCGAAAAATAGGCTCGTATAGATTCTCCACAGCTACGACTCTTTGAGCGGTGTAGGGGAAGAACACGGGGGCGCTTACCTCCCATTTCTTGGTTACGAGTGGCGTTATGAAGACCAGCTTGTGCAAAGGCACCAGGCCAAGGACGGCGGGTGCGGTGATGCCAAGGGACGACAGAACGAGAAAACGCGTCACCGGAGGGATTTTCTTGATTTCTGCTACGATGTCGGCCATGTTGGTCGAAAGCGGAGACGTGTCGCGCCAGTCCCACGACAGGCCCACACGTGTGTCCTTTTGGCGTCGTCTATTATTGTTCTTCGCTGGTGTCTGAATGTCACACAACGTTCCCTCTCCGAGTTCCATGTCTTTCTATCATTCCGACAGGCCACGGATCCGATGAACTTGAAGGACTTTTTGATCCACTTGTTGAAGAAGAGCACCCCTGACGGAGAGGAGCTTGGGGACACACCGCCAACATCCCAGGCGGCACCCTCGCAGGACTCGCGAAACAATAATGATCCAGAGAAAGTGGAAAGTGGTGCTGGTGCCGTGGCACCGAATGGCGGAACGACCGACGACGACGACGACGCTGACGTAGACTCGGAACATGACAACGAGGATGACACTCTGTCCACCACCCAGCCAACTGCAAGTCCACACGGTCCACGTTCCATCGGTTCCAGAATATGGTCGTATCTATGTCCTCCCCCAACCAACGAAGAAGAGATTCAAGCGTACATGCCTCACTACCGGATCTTACCAATCGTGTCCGGCATCATCATCCCGTTTTGCATCTTGTTGGAGATACCCGGCTTAACGGAACCCTGGTATATTCGTACAGAAGGTTCTACTATCGAGACCTGGAAACATAACCCCCCATTGTTCGATATTGGAATTGCGCTGAGTATACTTTGTGCAATCGCAGCCAACACGTGTTTGGTCATTCGTTTCTTGGAAAGACGTATCAAGACAATGACCATTCTGTGTACTCTGTTTCTTTCAATACACGGTAAGGTCACTGTCGTATTCCCCCTTCATAACTCTGCCACTGTGCTCAGATATTATCAACGTCGCCGCTCTTGCTGCGTTCGGAGCAACAAAGGATGGCTTCACGTACGGGCAGGCATTCTGGATGACTTTATGTTCCACGATAGTGGCCTTGTTCACAAACGTGACCCTCATCGTGGATCTCATTCGAACCCCCGATTTTAAGCGAAGCGGTATGTCGCCAGAGTGTTCTATAGCGCTCGCAATTGACCACCCGACTCAGGAAGCGGTCTCACCCGGAGACAACGATCTTTGGTCATCATCATCATCGGTCTATTCTGTTACATTGGACTTGGCGCTCTGGTCAATTCGCTCCTCCTCGACTTGACATTTATCAACGGTCTATACTTTACGGTCGTTACCATCGAGACCATCGGCTTTGGGGATATTGTTCCACACGGCAGAGGCTCCAGAGTATTTATCTGTTTCTACGCCACGCTAGGCGTGATCAATCTCGCTTTCGTGGTCGGCTATGTTCGCGAGACTGTCAAGGAGGGCCTTGATTTTGGATATCGGAGACGTATTTTGGCCTTGCAGGAAAAGAGGCGAGCTGCCGTTCGTCGGAAGCGTGCAGAGCATCGGTGGAGACACGCTGTTGCATGGCGTTTACGCGAGCGACATGTGCCCGTTTGGATTCCTAGTGCCACGCAGGATCGCAAGCCCCTCTGGCTGACGCTCAAATCCGCTTTTTGGTATGTCGAGGCGATGGTCCGGTCAACTGCCGGGAGGAGAAACAAACACGAGCGCCACCACCACCACCACCATGGCATGGAGCTTAATCTGCGGGCTCTTCCGCGTTGCCAGCTCGAAGCTGCAGCTCTCGAGGCCGGCGTTCCTCTCGATACTTTGCTTCCTGCGGATTTCTATGATACATATGATTACGATGCTTGTCAACACGATATGGGCGAAGGGGACCATTTTCCGCCGCTGTGGTTCACGGTTCGTTCGGTTTACCATCGTGACGAACGTGCCAATCAGCCACTGACGCACTATCGGCTTGGCACCATGGCTGTGATGCTCACAAGGCTGAGCTTCTCCATTTACGAGTTCGGAGGCAGTCCCCTCCCAAGAGGCGGTGGTGATCAGGGTGCGGGTGGACCAGGAGCTGCTCGCAATAGTTCTGGAAGCCTCGTGACGAACTCCTCGGAGGGCGAAGACTATCGTACAGATGTGGAGGATTGCGAGAAAAAAGCATATTATAAACGATCTGGGTTGAGTTGGTGCTGGTTTCTCGTCTTCTGGATTGTAAGCGAGACAACGGTGAGAGGGTTGATTGCTAATTTTCCTCGCAGGGCGGTGCAATCATCTTCAAGCTGACTGAGGGTTGGACGTTTGGGTCATCTGTATATTTTTGTCAGTATTCTCGACTCGAGGGGGTTTTTTTTTGCTGAAGGGTTCTATTAGGCTTTATTGCTTTTACTACGATTGGCTATGGGGATTTGGCACCTACTACGCCAGCAGGTCGCTCCATCTTTGTTGTGTGGGCCTTGATCGGCGTTGCGACCATGACGATCTTCATTTCGGGTCAGCGCTCGAGTGCTTTTGGCTTGGCGAGCAACGTTGACACCTCTGCCCCACAGTTGTTTCTGATGCTTACACCTCCCAGTACAAGGGCATTCTCGGACGCAACAATTTCAAACGCGTCGCTCGGCGATATCACGATCGCACCAAGAGCGAACTGAGCGAAAAAGTGCAACACATTGGCACCTCAACCGGGGTGAAATTCGACCTCCGTGACACGGTCGAGCGGCGAGGAACCAGCGAGGTTGTCGAGGACAAGTTGCCGACAAGTCCCACTGCCGACGACGATGACGACGAAGGGAGAACCTCTGGTGCAGTCGCGTCGACTTCCAGACCAGACGACACGTCCAGTAGTTCGCACACCCATGAAGCGCAACAGTCGCTGGAGCGGCTCCCACAACAGATCCTGGCGGAGACGCGGGCGATTCACCAGTACATGCGACTGGTGAGCGACTTGGATGGCAGTGCGATGGGTGAAGAAAAGTTTGACGGGACACTGTGGCGACTCGTCAACGAGGTCATGGAAGGGAGGAATATGAGCGAGTGTACCAAGATGGACATCTTGAGGGACGAGTCGTCTCGTCAGGTTCGTTGGTCGTCGGCCTTGGGGCGGGTTCGTTTGGATCGGACTGACCTCTCTTTTTTTTCCTCATTCGGGTTTGGTCTTCGTGGTACATAGACGCTGATGATGTTGGGTATAGAACGTGAGTGCTGGAAATGACTTTTGGTTTTGATGGTGTTGTTTGACGCACTTGTGGCAGGCTCGCTGAAAGAGCTGGTGAATATCTCCGAGCAAGCGATAGTGGCTATTCGGGAACGGGACAGGGTCATTGCCGCGTTGGAACGGGAAAGGAAACAAGACTGAGTGGAGGGGTGGGCAGGAGACGTCACTTGACGGGATTATGGTGATTTCAGGTCGAGGGGTTTACAGTGTCACTGGCATTCTCCTAGGACTCTGCGAGATTTAAGCCGGTGCGCGACTTGACATATAGACTATCTGATCTCATTTTTATTGTATACTTTATTTGCATTTGTGGACTGGGTTGCTCTTTGCTTCGTTCTTGTCGTCCCTCCAGAGCGGATCGGACGAATTCGCAATACGCCCGGTCATCGCCAAGGACCGAACGTTGAAATCTGGTCTGAAAGCGAGGCATATAAGCCAGCCCACGGCCCACGTCTGCATCTACGCACTCTTTGGATGGCCATCCAACTCGCTGTCAGGGGCCCCCACCAGTCCGATCCATCGGTGATACCCCCACAGGCTGCTACACTTTCGATGGAGCTCGATGCAGGCCCAGGACTCGAAGAGACGTACGTCGAGCTTCTCGAAAGCGCACAACGTCTCCTAGTGGGTGCGTTTCTTTTCGCGCCGGCGATCAGTCGCATAGCACGACCATTTGGAATGGATGGATGAGCGGTTGCGCGTTTTCAGGTACGACGACGGCACTCGGTCGGTTCATCGCGCCCTCGGGACTGGACGTCCTTGCCGGGCTCGGGCGCGACATCGAGCTCTGTCCCCAGCATGCAGCCGCGGTCGAGAGCGACCTCGCCGAGCAGACGGAGGAGGTTGGATGGATGGTGCGAGAGGCTGAGGAGATGAAGGAGCGGCTGGACGCGATGAGACGGCGTCTTGAGGAGCTGGAACGACAGGATCACGTTGGGCCCCTCGTTCGGTAGCGGTCGTGCAACCGGCGTGGGCCAGTGCATGTTGGCGAAGCGGGTCCGTGAGGCGAGACGGGGTTGGGCGGGTGCTCAGGGACGGCTTGTTTTACAGGTTGTTCAGAGAACTGCAGTTTCGAATGTGTGCTTGGATCCAACCATGGGTAGTTGTATCGAGCTTCTCCGTTTGGTCGTCCGTCCGAAATGGCTCCCCTCATCCGCGGGCTTCTCATCGACATCTCTGGCACACTCCTCGTAGGATCACTACCGATCCCTGGCGCCGTCCAGGCACTCGCAAAGCTTCGCGCTGCACGCATACCCTTTCGGCTCTGCAGTAACACTAGCGATGAGTCCAGTGACGCTGCTCACAAGCGCCTCCTGACAGTCGGACTGGACGTACGTCGGGGGGAATTGTGGACGAGCATCGGCGTGCTGAGAACGGTGTTGAAGAAGCTGGAAGTGGAGAAGTGAGTACTCGCAGCCTGCCGCTAGCGTCGTTTCTTCCCCGTGTTCACGTCTCGAGGATCGTCTTTGCCCTGTCTGCTCATCGGATGTCTGACGCGCACTCAGGCCATACATGCTCCTCACCCAGTCTGCCCTGGAAGAATTCGCTGACGGACCAGAGACGGAAGACGAACAGGCGGTCGCCTCGCCTCTGTCTGACCCATCGTCCTCACCCTCACATGACGCCGTCGTGATCGGTCTCGCGCCCGACCGGCTCAGCTATGCCCATCTCAACACAGCATTCCGAATCCTTATCGGCGAGGACCGACCCCGAGACAGACCGACGTCTCAAGGTCCTGCTGACGGGCGCGCCCAATCCCAAGCTCATGCGAGGCCCCGTCCGCCGCTCATCGCCCTGCACAAAGTGCGCTACCTCGAGGCCTCGGATCACGCCCTCTCCCTTGGTCCTGGTCCGTTCGTACACGCACTCGAAGACGCGGCACGGACGTCCGCGACGGTCGTCGGGAAGCCGACGCGGGCGTTTTTCGAGGCCGTGTTGCGCGATCTTGAACGCGATCTCGACGCTGTGCGACACGTCGAGGACGATTCGGACGCGTCACCACACCACCCATCCGATCCGATCTGCTGGGAGGGGGTCGCTGTGGTCGGCGATGACGTCCACGCTGATCTTGGCGAGGGTGCCGTCGAGCTCGGTCTTTGGCGTGTCTTAGGTGCGTGTCTGGACTTTTCTTGTCGTCGTTCCTTTGTCCACGCATATCGTGCAAATAAAATAAATATTACAGTGAAAACGGGCAAGTATCGTTCAGGAGACGAATCACGGTCAGACGCGCTGCCGCCACCCGACGAGATCTGTGCGTCGTTTGCCGAGTTCGTGGAGAAGTTGCTTGAGCACCAGACGACGTCGGTATCATCTTGATCGTCGTCGTCGCAGAGATACAAGGCCGAGAGGAGGTAAGCTGGAGAGCTGTTTGAAACCGTAGAGTCCCTTCGTGTAGGCATCAAGACGGGCGTTGCTAATACTACCTGTAGATTTCCAATGATGACGATGCATGCTCTACCGCCCTGTGTTCGTTATTAGTCCCGTCAGGTTGGTCGCAGTGGAGCGAACGACCGTGCGGTCGCAGCCTGGCAACTCGTCGGTCGCTCGGCCAGTAGGACACTGTTCAATAAGCGCCAACTATGAACGTGCTCATTTCTTGGGAGTTGTGGTTCTGCGCACTGGTGGGCGAGCAGAGGCATGAACACGACCATGCGGGCTAGGACTAGCGTTCCGCGCTTTTGCCTGTCTAGCCTAGGGAGAGGGGCGAGTTCATCGACGAGGTCGATACGAAAGTATGTAGGCCATAATCTGGCCTTTGATCAATAGCCTAATCTGCCAGTGGCGTGAATGTGTACGCATACACCTGGCCATGACATGCATGATCGAACAGGTTCACCTTCTCCGTGGTACATGGCCAGATAAGCCAGGCGGAGTCGTATGGCACAGCGGGGACTTTTCTTTTCCAACATGAGCACCCAGGATCATGGTTTCTTACCCAGACGAGCGGCGAGAATGATTCCTGTTCACGTACCCATGCTGTGTGGACGCGGGACGGGACACGAGGCATACGCAAGGCGGCGCGCCACAGATACTTGCAGGCGGTGGGAATAAACGTGCACCCGTGACGCCATACATAATGCCATAAGAAGTAGTCAAGAAAACTTTGCACCGCCCGCCCGCCGTCCAGCAAATCAGAATGGACGCGTTTGCGTTGCGTCGTTGTCCCTCCCTCTCGTCAGCTTCATCGATAACCTTAGCCGATGCGGCACGCATCACATCTCGCCGCATGTTCCGGTCCCTGAAGCATATCATCCTCCAAAGCGGGCAGAATGTCGTTCCTCGATGGGTCCAGCCTCTTATACAAGCGACCACCGCCCTCTCTGGCACGCTCCATGACCCGACAATGTACGAGATGTTTGTCCAACCTATCCCCCTCGAGGATAAGGCCGTGTCTCAACAGTTATCTCGGCAATACCTGCATACCAGTCTGGCAGGGAAGACGGGCGCAAATAAGTCGGCGGACATCATTTCATTCAGGGGGCCCACTGAGATGAATGGTTCAACATGAACAATATGCGGGCATAAATGATTTGAAATCAGGGATGAGTTCTTGACGCATAGTGCGCACTGTTCGGTGTACACATGCTCGAGTTGTCGTGCAGCTAGCAAGTTGAAGTCTGGTGCGGGAGCGGTCATCGAAAAGAGCAATTATTACAGCGCTTCTCAACGTTGGTGCAAACCGGCAGGTCCACCACCCCGGGGATAATCAAAGGTTCCGCCTAGACACAGAGCACGGAATTCGCGTCCTCGGAGACGTAGGTATAGGATATGCCGGTCTATCACCCACCTCGACCGTACAGCGGTGCCTTGAGGTTGCTTCGTACCGTAAATGCATTAATCTATATCCGTAAAGTCCACTGGTGGCCTCTTAGTGAGGCGTCAAATTCAAGCACGGTACGTATCAACCACATCATATAAGAAAACCTGCTTTTTAAGAGCCAGGAATGTTTGAGAATGTACCTTCAGGCTTAGAAAAAATCCTTTGCCTCGCCCGGAGAGACGTAGGGGAACACGGGGAACCTCTCGGTTGATCTTGGGAGACAAGACGTACCAGCTCTCCGTCGCATACCAGGTATGCTACTCCGGGTGCTCTCGAGGCTGGAGTTTCCCAAGCAGGGATACATCGCCAAACGTACGGTCGACGGTGGACATGGCCAAGAGCTCACGGGGACAACAGCAGCCTTGAAGAGATGCTATCCTTTTTTTCGAAATGATGAAAGTTGCCTGCTTGGCTTCCTGATTTAAAATGCGCGATACCCCTGGTAACATTACCATGAGGTGATATTTGCTTGGCCTGAATACGACGGCTAACTGTTGATCCAGGCACGTGGATGGGCGTGCAACGTTTTCAGTATCTGACTGATTTGAATGGAGGACAAAAGGGTATGCACGCCATCGAGGCACTCACCGAGGAATAGTGGCGGGCACGCTCCACGAGCTGCAGGCAGTATAGGGTTCGTTCTCGGCGCTCGCCGATACGTTCACTTGCCCCGGTTAGAATCGAATATTTGGGACGTCCGCTATACTGATCCCAGCCGTTCTCTGTGCAACCTCGTCGTCAGTCCGGGTGACGGTAAATTCATCGAGGAACGACAAACCCTGTGGGGCGCACTGTAAGCAAAAAATACCGTAATACATCCC
The DNA here is from genome assembly GCA_038089935.1 of Boletellus emodensis. NCBI lineage: Eukaryota > Fungi > Basidiomycota > Agaricomycetes > Boletales > Boletaceae > Boletellus > Boletellus emodensis. The sequence goes on along the minus strand of JBBPLU010000685.1, from coordinate 1,482 downwards.
ACCTTACGTCAGTCGAGGTTCGAGAAGGAACGACACCACTCGTGACTGGTCTTCCCTCGGGCTGGCTCTTGGATCGCACGATAGCTGACGTAGTTTGGGTGCGATCAGGCCTTCTGGCGTGCTTTGAGCTGAAGAAAAGGACAGCACTGGGCGACTGAACGTCGCGGACCATGTCTAGTGGCACTTACTAATCGGGGGAAGATCGGCGCTGTCAGCATCACTTTCACTATGACCCTACTTGACCACGACGGACGCAAACCCTCAAATAGAGATGCGAACAGCCCGGAATTATGACATAGGGTCAAATGCGGCGATTGCATGGCTCAAGGCCATGCGTCAGGTTTGAGATGAGGGTCGCCTTTCGGTGCGGGCTCAGTTGTCTGGTGCGCGGTCTTTGCTCTAGTCTACGACTACGTCCCGAATGGTGTGCGGGACGCAGTTCTGTTTTCGTTTCGGCCATTACAGTCTTCCATGATGTGCAGAAGCTGCTGCAAATCATGATTTCCCACTTCATACAGGGGAACGCAAACGTGCTCCAATCACCCCGGACCGCTCGCCCGCGAGTCGCTCATATCACCCTTTCCGTTCGGGAATGAAGTCTTATTCCAAACAGGAACGCGGCTGTACACCGGATTGATCATTTCGTCATTCGAACAGTACCGACGCAATCGAACACGGGGCAACCAATGTTTTCCATTCGTTTTCCAAGGCACGAAAGGCCAGCCGCTCGAATTGACACTGCCTTGCGCTTCTGGTGCGGATTTCATTCGGACGCTAGCCGTTGCAGGCCCATCTTGCGCAGGGGCCAAACTGAGATGCCTCCCTAAGCTGGGGCGTATAAAGGCTCGGACGGTTTGAAGGGAGAGGTCAGGACATTCGGTCGAAAACCTCGTCTGTTCTGTCTGATCCCCACATCCTCTCTGCTCAGTATGCGCTTGTTTAAACCTCTTCTCGCTCTCACCTTCCTCGCCATCGCCTCTGCGTCGGTCATACCCGACGTTGCCGTCCGCGACGTTGCCGCAGCGGAGCACGGGGAACCTCACCGTGACCACCATGATCACCACGATCACCACGACCACCACGATGATCATGGTCACCCCCGTGCCCGCGACACTTCGGCGGCGGAGCGCAAGAAGCAGCCGCCTTATCATCCTCCACCGCCTCATCGCCCGCTTCCTCATCACAATGACAACAACCACCACCCCCGGGACACTTCCGTGGAAGAGCACAGGGGACACCGTGATCACCATGACCACGGCCGTGATCACGATCGCGACCATGACCGCGACCACCATCACCACCACGACCGCTACGCGCGTGCCACCGCGGAGGAGGAGCACAGGGGACACCGTGACCACCATGACCATGGCCGTGATCACGACCGCGACCACCACCACGACCACCATCACGACCGCTATGCGCGTGCCACCGCGGAGGAGGAGCACAGGGGACACCGTGACCACCATGACCATGACCGTGATC
>JBBPLU010000684.1:0-12183 GCA_038089935.1 Boletellus emodensis | reverse complement strand
TTACGTGAGTCACGTCCAGACTATCATGAAACCACACCACACGTACCCGAGAATCCGCAATCCACCGATATGCCTGCATCAACGTCGCAGGGCCAAGATACTGGTCCTGGTTCCACCAATAGGACGGGCAACTGGTCGAACAACATGCACAAAGAATACACTCGTACAGTCCATCGAGTTTCTTGTGGTCGTCCGGTGACTGCAAGAACTCGCCGTGTTCGGGTGGGTTGTTATTGTGGAGGTAGAGCTTGATAGACTTGTGTTGTTCGTAAAAGAGTGTGAGCTGGGCGATATGTGAAGAAGGGAACACCACGGACTGTGCGGAAGGGGATAAATCTTGGTGTCCTTGTTCCTGTCGATGCGACAGAGGCAAGCGAGGGTGTTCTGACCATCAATGTTCATTGCACAAGAGCCGCATATGCCTTCTCGGCAAGAGCGCCGAAAGGTGAGGGTCGGATCAACCTCATTCTTTATCTTGATGAGAGCGTCAAGTACCTGCACGAACGAGTACGGGAACGCGAAAAGGGTTAGAAGGGCGAGAAACAGTGACGCAGGGGATACGTACCATGGGGCCTGTTTGATTAAGGTCAATGGTATAAGACTAGAGTGGGCTTCTTTTCCGGCTCATCTGGATTCTAGCGCGGATGTGAGCATATACAGAGAATAATGGATGAAACTTACCCAGCGGTAGATATCGAACTGCTCGACCGACACCGCTCTCTGTTGGTACTGCCTGGGGCCTGGAGACGGAGGATGCAAGCGTTCGGAGTGGGGTGCGAAGCACACCATTGCGTGGAGAAAAGGCGGCAACCAATCCTTGCATGGGGAATGAAATGAGTAGCCCGGCTTGACGTCGAGCAGATGGCGCTAGGAAGGTACCGGAAGAGGTGGCAGTCGGACGGTGGCGGTCTATCCGGAATCAGATCCAATTACATTGTTTACTTTCATCCACTCGGTCCACGCTTGCCCGGGCGCAGCTCCCGTCTTGCGAAGGCTCGCGTCGAGGTCTTAGGCTCACACTCGGCACGTTATGTAGAGTATGTGTTGATCCGAGCAATGAAGAACGCTCACTGTATTACATGGTCCTGACATGTCACCGTGCCACGGTACCGACGCGCTCCGCAATGTGTCCCACCATCTCTTCGTGTCGTTGTCCAACTTCTTCAATCTGTCGTCTTCGATGCGCAAGTACTCGCTCAGGTGTCTCATGAGCAAATTTTCGTCGAAATCTCGTAGCAGGCGGATGCTTGCCCGACCGCGGCACCTGCGATAAGGCGATGTGCACGTTGAAGGGGGTCAGGGAACCGGAAGGCGGAGTTCCAACGTCTGTATCGGACCCTCCAGCCGGGCCACTTTGGTACTATTGATGAAGACGTAGGCAGCCGGAAAGGTCAGTTGAACGATCGGATCCGTTGACAGGAAATGTGGTCTAAAACGATCTTGACGATCTCGCCTCTCGCTCCGTTCGCGATGTCGAGATCTGTCTCGACGTCGAAAGTCACCACAACCTTCATGTCCACCGACAGCAGGGTCGAATCCGGAAGTCCCCCGTGCTCGTCTGGCTTTGAAGCACGCACCGTCCTTTTCGTTGACTTGGCGATACGCTCTCTGATGTTGAGCCGCTATCGGCCGTACATCTAGTTCTTTTATGAAGTGATACTGGCCTGCCCCATTATCTCACACTGTCATGGTGTCCGCCTTAACCTGGGGGAACCCAAGTGCTGCCAAACACGTCCTCTTGGTTCACGGTATACTAAGCTCTTCTCACTTGTGGCATCGCATCGCCCCAGTGTTCGCTTCCCGAGGCAAGTTTCATGTTACACTGCTGCTGCGGACAATGTGCAGACTAATGAATATCAATGACAGGCTATTTTGTCGTCGCTCCCGACTTGCTCGGTCATGGAAATGCTAGGCGCGGTTCCGACTATACCATCGCCGCGTTGGCAGATGAGCTCCGGCTCCACTTGACCCCATCTGGCGGCAATGACCATCCATACGACATCGTCGTCGGATGCTCCTTTGGGTGCCTGGCCGTCTCTGCGCTGTTGCCCCTCTTCAAGTCCACCCGGCCAGTCCAAGTCGTTCTCGCTGATCCGCCATTTGAGCAGGATCCCGAGAGCATTGCCTACCACAGAGCACTATTTAACAACAAGCTCAGGAACCCGAAAACACCCGAGGTGATACAGCAGGAAAATCCCTCTCTCACCAGGGAGGACGCCATCATTAGGTGGCTGGGTGTAGAGTTGTGTGATCTTGCCGCCGTGGAAGCCATCATCGAAGTACGTCTCTATTCCCTCGTGGTAGGCGTGTGCTCACGTCGTTGATGCATCCAGCAAAACGAACCTTGGTCGTTTTCCCATCTGCTGTTGACGGCCCCAGAGAATGTCAAACTGGACGTGCTTGCTGCTGACCCGACCAAGGACGCGAAGGTGAAAGAAGAAGACTTGAAGGCGTACCCGCGCGTGACCTCGAAGACTGTATGGGGTGCTTCTCATGCAAGTCTGATCGAGGCCCCGCAGGTTCTCATCGAGACGGCGCTTCAAGGGACCGCACTTCAGGATTAGTTGTGCAGGGGAAATATCCTCGGTCTGCTCTTGTACCTGGTACTGCAGACCTTTCAAGAATAACTCTTCCGTGGAGTGTCTCACTCGTCATGTACAGATGTAATTTGCGCTGGTACATGTACTGGCAATACTTTGCAAAGAATTTGTCACAGGTAGTTGTATAGTATGAGATGTGTAAGCGATGAAGCGAGTGGTCGAATAGAGTTGTATGCACGGAGAATTGGGTTTTTACCTTTGTTGTTGTACCCTGCACCGAGGCGCCTTCATGTCCAGCGTGCTCGTTTTTCTATTCCTACCAGCGATCATACCGGCAACTTGAGCCATCCCAATTCAAAAGGCAGCCAATCACGATCGTGTCCAACGGCAAGAGTCTGCAGCATTTGCACCGAACAGAAGTGGATCAGATATGCTGGCCAGAATCACCCGGTTCTGCCTCTCACTGCCACTGACCATTCGATGCTTATAATTTATTGCTGTAGCTTCGGTCATCCCTACATTACAGAGTAGAGAAAAAATGCGTGGATTCGTGGGGAGCTGAGGAGAAAAGAAAGGAAACTCATCATTAGGTTTCATTATCGGTCTACTATCCCTGTTTTGGCGACACGGCGACACTGAAAAGCTCACAAGCGCCCCGCCATCCAGAATCGGATCAGATCCTTCTACCGGTACTCTACGAGATGATCCCGACTCGCCCCGCCATCTCATACTGGCATGGCGTCTGCCTCAACCTGGGGAAACCCAAATGCTGTCAAGCGCGTCCTCTTAATTCACGGTGTAACAAGCTCTTCTCACATATGGCATCGTGTTGCCTCAGAGCTCGCTTCTCAAGGTGAGTTTCGCGTCACAACACTGCTGCGGACGACGCCTGGGCTAACGATTTCTGTCACAGGCTACTTTGTCACCGCTCCTGACTTGCTTGGCCACGGGAATGCTAGGCGTGGTTCAGATTATACCGTTGCCGCGCTAGCAGATGGACTCCAACCCTATTTCACCACTCCCGGCGGCGACGATCACCCGTATGACGTTGTCGTCGGGCATTCCCTAGGAGGCCTTGTCGCCCCTGCCTTGTTGCCTCTTCTCAAGTCCGCTCGACCAGTCCGAGTCGTCCTTGTTGATCCACCGCTCGAATTGACTCCCGAGTCCGTCGCCTACTTCAAAACGACATTCAGCAACAGAGTCAGAGATTCAAAGCCACTCGAGGTCTTGAAACATGAATATCCCTCCTCCTACACGAGGAACGATGTCGTCGTTTTATGGCTGGGCAAAGAGTTGTGTGATTCCGCTGCTGTGGAAGCCGTCTTTGATGTCAGTGTTCCTCCCTCTTGACCAGTGTGTGCTCACGCCGTGGGTGCAATTAGCAAAACAGCCCTTGGTCGTTTTCCCACCTGTTGTCGACAGTCCCGGAGAATGTGTCAGTGACCTTGCTCGCTGCCGATCCTGCCAAAAATCCGATAGCAAAAGAGGAAGACGTAAAGGACTACCCACATGTGACCTCGAAGACCGTATGGGGTGCTTCTCATCTAATTCCGCTCGAGGACGCGCAGGCTGTCGTTGAGGCGGTCCTTCATGGCACCACGTCTCAGAATTAGTTGTGGGGATATAGCATGCCCTCTGTGTACTACTACAATGCGTCTGCTATGACGAATGTTTCGAGGATTGCACTTCAACAGGGTTCCTTGTCCCTCCTCCCCCGCCGCACTATCACTACCACCAACTCGAAACGACTACCACGGTGAGAATATCATAAAATCGCAAAGATCAGTACATTCCCGACACTTGGAAAATCTACAGAAATTACAATATATATAAAATAAATGAGGATTAAGAAGGTGTTTTGCTCGAGGCAGAATAAATACTGCTTGTGTGGAGAGGTGTATCACACTTTGGGCCAGGGGATCTGAGAGATCAGACAGAGCTACCTGTCCCTTATCTAACAATTGTAGGAGCGTATTCCGTTTCGATTCGGAGCGGCGCCATCGATTACCATTTATGTACGACCCTCGGCGTCGTCTTCTTCTCGCACCCACGCCATTCTCTTCCTTGATCGCTCCTAGCTTGAGAGCCTTGGATGGCCAGTGCTTATTCGCGGTTGGACCAACGTTCTAGTTCTACACCACCTGGCTAGGTATTTCGGGTTAACGTTATCTTTCTTTAAGGAACGACGAACACTTTGTCAGACAATTCGCGCGGAAAGCTTTCTCTTAAATGTTGACCTGTGAATCTTTGCCGCTGCGGATGGATAAGTGTTACCCATGCATCCAGGAGCGTACGACAAGCTCTTGGCAAGCCCTGTGAAAACGACCTCAAGCTCAAGAGGGAACCCAAGGCCACTGGCATGACTCCGAAGCTGGCCGTCTATCCGAGCATCACTACATGACGGCATCGTAGTACGCAAACTTGGGCACTAGCCATCATCATCAGATCGAATCAGGCTTCAATTAGCTTGGGACATGTCAAATGCTGTTCCGGACGCTTGCAGCCATGGTTGCACCTATACCCTAAGAGCCTCCCAAACGTCGTCTTACCCCATGCGGGGGTACGGCATACTTTTATCCAAGGAACAAAGCGCGACCGCGTTGACCTGAAACCCTGGTCTCCGTTTGATTGTGTCTTCAGTGAGTGGTTCATCTATCCAGCAGTGGGTGCCAGGGTGTCTCCGCAGATGCTGAATGCTAATAAAAGGTTCTATTCATGCCGATATACCTTCCCGAACGGAACCTTTTGCAAAACCCTGGTGACAGCTATTAACTCTCGTGCCCCCATTCGGACCGGCGTGACAGATGCATACGACCGTTTCACGACTTGCCGAAGACTCGGCAGTCAGTTTTGCATCCCCGACGATCAATGGGGACGATGTGCTGTCCTGTCTTGAACTTGAGCTGGATACAATCCTGCTTACAGGTCTACTACATCCACCATGTCCGCCTCAACGTGGGGAAACCCAAACGCTACCAAGCGCATCTTCTTAATTCATGGTATGACTGGGTCATCCCTCTCCTGGCACAGTATCGCATCCGAGTTTGCTTCGCGAGGCAAGTTTCGCGTCACATGCCGCTTAGACGAGGTAGACTAACAAACCCCTCCCACCCAGGATATTTTGTTACGGCGCCCGACTTGCTCGGTCACGGAAGAGCTAGGCGTTGCCCGGACGACTCCATGACCGTTGCTGCATTAGCAGATGAGCTCCGGCCCTACTTTACCTCCTCCGGCGGCACCGATTGTCCCTATGACATCGTCATTGGACATTCTCTTGGGTGCCTTGTCGCCTCCGCTTTGTTGCCTCTTCTCAAATCCGCTCGACCAGTCCGAGTCGTCCTCTCTGATCCGCCACTCGATGTGACGCCCGAGTCCACCGCAGTCTTGAAGCCAATTCTCTTTGACCCGGTCATAAACGCAAAGTCGTACGAAGTCTTCAAGCAAGATTTTTCTTCCGTCAAGGAGGATGCCATCTTTCTATGGCTGGGCCCACAATTGTGTGATATCGCCGCCCTGGAAGCTCTCTTCGACGTGGGTGTTCTATTCCTTCCGACGAGTGTGTGCTCATCGCGTCAGAGTATTTAGGACAACAAGCCTCATTCGTTTTCCTATCTGCTGTTGGCAGTCCCTGAGAATGTGAACGTGGCTGTACTTGCAGCTGATCCGAACAACGGAGCGATGGTAAAGGAAAAGGATTTAAGGGGGTACCCTCGCGTGACCGCAAAGACTGTATGGGGCACTACCCATCAAATCCCGACCGAAGCTCCGCAGGCCATCATCGAGGCGGCGCTCCAAGGCATCGAGCCCAGAAGGGATGAGTAGCCAGCTTCAGTTTGCTGCTATCGTGCGTCCGATGTTGCGGGTCCCTTAACAATATTCGGAATCTAGGGTAGGACAAGAGAAAGTGCGAGCAGATTTGTAAATGTTGTTTAGTCAAGGACGAGCGGCAATATATTCTCCCCTAAGTGCCATCCCCTCATTTGTTAAAAAAAATTGTATTTTTAGCATTTGGATAGGACCCGTAATATACATACAAACAAATCTGCAGCATTGGTCAGTCTCGGCCATTGCCGTGTCTGTCTCGTCGGAGCGCAAAAAGCGCACATGTAGTGCGCGATGGAAATTTGGCCCCACCAATGGGACTCGTGTGGACTGGCACTTGGAGTCAAGACTTGCTCATTTGTTATGGGGGGGACTGGAGGATGTGAGGGAGAAAAAGGTGTGCTAGCCTTCTTTAACCTTTCTGCTAGTCTAAGCTTTGGCAACGTTATCATAGAATATCACTTTATCTTGAACCGGGTCCGACTCGGTGTGAAGTAACCCAGGCCTATCGCATCATCTCGCACCGCCATGCCCGCCTCAACCTGGGGAAATCCAAGTGCTCCTAAGCATGTCCTCTTGATCCATGGTGTCATAACCTCCTCCCACATGTGGCATCATATTGCGTCCGAGTTCGCTTCTCGGGGTAAGCGTATCAAAACTATTAAAACACTACAGCGCCTAAGTTGACGAATCTTGACGCAGGATATTTTGTCACTGCTCCCGACTTGCTTGGTCATGGACATGCCAGGCGTGGTTCAGATTATACTATCCCTGCGCTGGTAGACGAGCTCCAGCCTTACCTTACTGCACCCGGACGCAACGACCATCCATATGACATCGTCGTCGGACATTCCCTCGGGGGCGTCGTCACTGCTGCCTTGTTGCCCTTCCTCAAGTCTGCCCGGCCGGTCCGAGTCGTTCTCTGTGATCCACCATTCGAATTCTCTTCCGAGGGCATCGCCATCTTGAAGGAGACTCTTTGCAGTTTGATCAGGAATCCTAAATCACCCACTAGGGAGGTCTTGCAGCACGAGTTTCCCTCCTATCCGGCGAGGGACGCCATTTTTGCATGGCTGGGCCCACGGTTGTGTGATGTCTCCGTCGTGGAAGCTCTCGCTAACGTAGGCGTCTATTCTCTTCTGACGAGCGCGCACTCACGACGTGGTCGAAATCAGCAAAATAAGCCTTGGTCGTTCTGCCACCTGTTGTCGACCGTCCCAGAGAACGTGAAAGTGACCGTCCTCGTTGCTGATCCTACCAAAGACGCGATGACGAAAGAGGAGGACTTGAGGGGATACCCACATGTGACCTCAAAGATCTTGTGGGGCGTTTCTCATCGAATCCCGATCGATGCCCCGCAGGTCGTCATCGAGACGGCTCTTCAAGGTGTCGAGTCACAAAATTTAGCTGCGTAGGAAAAACATACTACGCCTCTGTACGACCGTCATGCAGCCAGATTGCTCCACATAATATCTCAACAGCTCATATTTCCACATCTAGCAGTGCGGCTACAGGCACGGCCAGCTGGTTCTCATGGACATGTCTCCTTGTGAGCGCATTCGCAGAGCAGCCACAACCGGCATGCCGATTCCAAGCACCGAAAATAGTCCGCGCAACTTTACTGACAGTAATGATGCATCTGTAATGTTGAGAGGCCTGGGAAGGCGAAGCGTGCCCAGAGTGGGGTCCGTGTGCGAGAGAGAGGCCGACCTGGGCTGTCAGATTTGTATGCTGCGTCCGTCGCACGCCCCTCTCCGAGGATCAGGGCTGCGCTGGGCCTGTTTGGACCAGGACAGTACGTGCAGGGACAGGCAAAGGAGCGAGTAGGAGATGCGGTTTCGAGCCTGCGAGAGCTCTCATCCGACTGCTGCCCCCCTAGGGCCGTTTAGGTGGTGTACCAGTTGTAACAGCCAATGGGAGTACAAAGGCGTTAGGTGCGTGACCCTTCGAGAGGCTAGTCACTTAAGGATGAGTGAAGGCGGGCAGGGATAAGGGGGTTTCTTATCAGCGAAGCCATCGCGCGGTCCCACCGAAATGCCAGTGAATTGGATGGTTGTGATAGATTAAACCAGTTTTCTGGACTAACCTACTACCATAGTATGGGATGTCTTTTCAATCTCCATCGTCGATTTGGCATTCCAAGAACTCGGAAAATGTGTCTCCGACAACCCTTCATTCCAGACCATCATAGGCTGACGTGGCAGAAGTTGGATTCACTGCAAGGAATGACTTCGCCCAACAGTCAACAAGTTCGCCTGTCATCAATTGATATATCACAACGCACATAGAAGAAGACGAGACATCAAGGATAGGGATGGATAACACACTTTCACAGGGTACATAGCATGCAGGCACAAAAATCATAACTCAATTGTAGGCACGTAGAAGAACCCAAAGTTGGCATCGCTTGTTCTGTGTTCGTCAGGGTACGTCAGCACTCGGTCATACATCTTTGCACGCTTGCTACGTACATTGCGAGGAATCACCGAGGCCTAAGTAAGTAATTTAGCATACAGCAAACACCTGCAGGTATGATCTAGCTCACAAATTTACCGCTACGCGAAAGACTGATGACGACGGCATAGGTGGCATTTCCAATCCTGTGGACAGCACATTAGTGAAACGAAATGCATGACGAGGAGCAGAGACAAACAAGTATGCGTCGCCCTGAGGCTGAAAAGTCCAGCTGATGGGCCCGCTGCCTGGGATACTGACTAGCTTGTTGCCGTCTGCAGTGCTCAACGAGACGTCCTTGTTTCCTGCGCGACCCACGATACTGTAGGTTCCTTCCGTGACGGACGAAATAGTCCACTGCACAAATCAGTCATCTTCAAGTCGAGCCGGCCAGAGTAGGTGAACGACGAACTCTCTGCGAAACATTGGATCTGTCGTATGGTCCCACGACGATATTTCCGGACGGGCCTCGTGGGCATGATAGGTATGCATTGCCAGTGACGTTCCTAATATAGTAAGAGCCGTCCGAAACGCGTGGTGGCACCATTTGCAGTGTTCTGAGATACTTGTTCACCTTTGCGGGGGCTGTCATCAGCCCGTCTGATATAAGTTCGCGTTCAGTCTCAAACGAGATTGGTGAACGCACCTGTACGATGCGCCTCAGTCTGCCGTGCAAGGTCAGGTCCTCTTCTGTTACGAGGTTGTTGGTCTGCGCGTTGACCAGTAATCAGGTGAGACTTGGGAATGACATTATCGAGATGGCGTATGACAATCATCCCATCCTCGCCGCCAACGGCGACATACTTTTTATCCAGTGAAAGTGCGATTGACCGCAACAGCACAAAAGGGTGATCAATGACAGATCCCAGCCGCCGATGCGTAAAAGGATCCCAAAACGAGAGGGAAGAGCCAGAAAATGCGGCGATAAATCCGTCGTCGCTGGACAGAACGATGGATCCCGTCTTGCTCAGCGTCTCCCCGGGAATTGTCCACTTGGAGAGAGCGGAGATAGTGTTGACGTGAATTTGATTGAGTACGCCCAAGGATAGGGCAAAGATGTGCTGCGAATCGCCCGACCATGCGATGGAGTTGCGTGTGTTCGAGCTGATGGGGATGTTTCTCAGCAACTCACCGTTGCGCGCATTATAGACTCTGAGTGCCTCCCGATCGCACGTGGTGGTAGCGACGCGATCCCCCCGGGGGGAGAATCTCAGCGATACCACCCTGTCATCGTGGTGGAGCGGACCAACAAGTCGTCTGCCTGTCAAAATATCCCAAATGAACACCATACAGTCTCCTGATCCCGTGGCGAACTTGGTTGAATCCGGAGAGACGTCCACCGCATACACCGTATCCCGGTGCTCGTTGACGGTAAGCGCGCTTTGGCGGGTCCTCCTGTCCCAGACAGTGACGACCCCAGCGTCACCGCTGCTGACGATCCACTTGCGATCCTTGGAGAGCGCAATCATCCATATCGCGTTGGTTGCTTTGATCGCCTGATCGACCTCCCTGCCATCCTCGATACTCCACTGCCGAATCATGCCGTCCTTCCCTCCGCTCAAAAGGTGCTTGCCATCCTCCATGAAAACGAGCGAGCGCACGATGCTACGCAAGTTGATCTTGGTCGTTCCTGTATTGTCTAAACGAACGAGTCACTATCATCCTGCCCTCACAATCTCTCTACACTCACGGGGGTTCATTGCAACCACGCTGGTAGTGCGTATGGAGGAACAGCAAAGACGAGGCCGCTTTATCCTGGGGCCACGAGCGGGGCGTACACACGTGCTCTTCTCAACGCGGACCTGTTTCACCAAGTCACACGCCCACCTTCCATTCCGCAGTGCATTGATTTGATCTATCGCTCTGATTCCGTGATCTGACATCGTGCTCGCCAGACTTTTTGCGGCGCTCAAGACCTAGAAAGTAATGCCCGGAGGTACTTGCCCACGAATACCCTGCGGCTCGTACGGTATTCTCGACAAACAAGGGACCCACATCGTCGATAGAAGCGTCATTAGCTCGGCAAGGTCCACCTTGGTGCGCGGCTGCAAGCAGCGTTCAATCCGAGCATGTGAAACATACCGCGGGAACTTACTTACCGGATGTTCAGCGAAGTAGCATCTCAGCGAACTCCTCGCCCTCGACACAACAAGAATGAATAGACCCATAGGAATCACTGGCCGGGCAAGACATTCTGGTTCGTAGAGCATGCCGAAAAGCCGAGTCTGACATTTCAAGTTCCGATATCTCCCGCTCTCGTTGCCTTTGTAGTCTTAGACGCATCGGAAAAATACTCCAGACTCGGCTGTATTGATAACGCGGTGCTAATCCGCAACTTGGGGCCTGTACAGTAAAGACAGGGAGAGATAAGGGTGCGGTTTCGGACCTGCGAAAGCTCTCATCAGGGGGCTGCTGCTGCCCTGACCGTCTCCTCCCCAAGGCCATTTAGGATACCGGCTACCAGTCTAACGCCCTACCAGGGGATTCCGCCAGAGCCCTACCCCGGAGAGGGGGGCTTCACCACCAGCTGGACTGGTTGCAATGCGAGGAGCGACAGACTTTTCTTGCAGTCGATGTGGTCGCTGTCCGCTGTCATCATGGTTTGAACGGTGTGACGTAATTAGATCGAACATGATTGGCTCGGCCGATTCCAGCTATACAGCCAAATTCATCCTTGACCCGGACCATCCGCCATGCAAGGCCTTTCTTCTGCTCGCAATGGTGTCCTTCGCACCTCACTCCGAACGTTCGCCTCTTCTGTTTCCAGGTCTCAGGCAGTACCAACAGAGAGACCGGCGTTGGTGAAGGAGTTCAAGATCTACCGCTGGGTTAGTTCCATCCGCCTCATCTCTGTGCACGCTCATGTCCCCACTAGAATCCAGATGAGCCGGAAAAGAAGCCCACTCTCCAGTCATATACCATCGACCTTAACCAAACAGGTCCCATGGTACGTGTTCCCTGCGTCACCGTTTCGACCTTCCTGACGCGCTCCTGTGCTCGTGCGTGCAGGTACTTGACGCTCTCATCAAGATAAAGAACGAGGTTGATCCGACCCTCACATTTCGGCGCTCTTGCCGAGAAGGCATATGCGGCTCTTGTGCAATGAACGTTGATGGTCAGAACACCCTCGCCTGCCTCTGTCGCATCGACAGGAATGCGAGCAAAGACACCAAGATTTATCCCCTTCCGCACAGTCCGTAGTGTTCCTTTCTTCGCGTATCGCCCGGCTCACACTCATTAGTGTACATCGTCAAGGATCTCGTCCCCGACCTCACACTCTTTTACAAACAATACAAATCTATCAAGCCCTACCTTCAAAACGACAACCCACCCGAACACGGCGAGATCTTGCAGTCGCCGTACGACC
>JBBPLU010000683.1:0-12225 GCA_038089935.1 Boletellus emodensis | reverse complement strand
GGAACCCCCGCTCCCCCAGTTCTAACTATGGAAACAGAGGAATTTGCGCTCGCTTCACGCACCTCTCTCCCACCTCGCACGCAGCCCACTGAGGAAACTCCTAGACCTGCTCTTCCCTTTGAACCTTCCCCTATCCCACAGATCAGAGTACTTTCCATCGAAGAAGAAGAAGAAGACGACATCAAGATGTCAGGAAACAACGATCGAACCTCCGAACTGAAAGTGGCCTTACCCCCCGACTTTTCAGAAGATACCACTGATGCTCAGTGATGGATGCTAGCCATGTTGGCGTACTTCATCATCAATGAAGGCACATACAAGAACAATGACAAGGCTATGATTTTGACCTGCCTTAACAAGATAAGTAAGGGCAGAGGGGCGGTATTCGCCGAATCTTACTATAAGAAACTGCAAGGATTGCAAGCTGGAACTGGGGTAACTTGGGACCAGTTCATGGAAGACTTCTCCAGCTTGTTCGTGCCGACTGGAGAAAAGGAGAGATCTAGGAATAATCTCTATGATATGTGACAATCACAGTACTGCAATGATAAAGAAAGTGGCCTGACTTCTAGGGAGAAGAGAGGCGACTTTGATGCTTTCATTGCAAGCTTTGAGCTGGCCGTAGGCTGAGCAGAAATGGATGTAGGATATGATGATGTCCTCATAGATGTCCTCCGACGAGGAGTGGACTATAAGCTGGCCAATATGATGGCAATGATCAATCCTCAGCCAATGAAATGGAGAGATTGGATCAAAAAAGCACAGGTGTTTAATGAGAACATTCTGAGGCTACGGAAGTTAAGAGAAAGGAGGAACTATATTCCCCTTCCAGGAGGAGGATCTCCCTGCAACAACAGAGATCCCAATGCGATGGATGTCAACACTATTTGACTTACCCCGGTAGAACAAGCAGCTCACATGAGGAACAACCAATGCTTCAGGAACAACCAATGCTTCATCTGCCACCAGGTTGGTTGTCGATCGTCTAACCACTCTCACACTGAAGGAGGAAGGAAATCTCCTAGACCTGGACCCCGTCCCAAACCTCAGGCGATCAAAGCGGTAGAAGTCATTGAAGACAATCTCCCCAAATTCCTTGATAGATCGGAACTCCCTAGAGAGGAACTTCTCCGCATTCTCAAAGTATGCACCTTGGCTGATGAAGAGGAAGTACGGAAGTTAACCACTTTGGAGGGTTTTTGAAAGGGAAAACAAGATCAATGGCTCCTTTTCCCTCCCCCATAATTGTCGCTCCTGTATTTGTATCTGGACCAAACTCTAGAGCAATCAAAATCCCCATTCACCTTATGGACGACAAGAAAACCATTGAAGTCACAGCACATATCGATAGTGGAGCAACGGGATGCTTCATCAGTAAATTTTTGGTACTACAACATGGGCTGAAGACCCAACGACTACGACATCCGATTCTAGTGCATAACATGGATGGAACCCCGAACAAAAATGGAACCATATGATCAACTGTGACTCTTTCCCTTCAAACTGGGAAACGAACGGAGAAAACCAGGTTTATGGTAATAGACTGTGGAAATGAGAAAACCATTCTAGGAATGACGTGGCTATGAGCCGTCAACCCCAAAATAGACTGGGTGGAAGGAAAGGATTTTCATTCCCGAATCAAAAACTGAAAAGGGAGATTCCATCAACCAACGATATCTGATCCGCTATCTGGAACAACAAGAAACGATAGCACACACCACCCTTTCCACAGAGTTAGCACAGAACACGGCTAAAGAGGAAATCAAACTACTGCCCCAATATCAAAGATACTCGGATGTATTCGGAGAACCTACGGAAGGAGAGTTACCACCCTCTCGACCTTATGACCACGCCATTGAATTAGATGACTCCTTCATGTCAAAAGTAGCAAAAGCCTATCCACTGAATCCAAAAGAACTCCACGCCTGTAAAGATTTCATAGCTGAACACTTGAAATCAGGAAAGATCAAACCATCGAAATCTCCTCAAGCTTCACCATTCTTTTTTGTTCAAAAGAAAGATGGAGGATTATGCCCTTGCCAGGATTATAGATATCTCAATGAGCACACCATCAAGAATGCCTACCCCCTTCCCTTGATTCTGGACCTCATCAACAAACTAAAAGATGCCACCCTCTTTTCTAAGTTCGATGTCTGATGGGGGTATAACAATGTGCTCATAAAAAAAGAAGACACCTGGAAGGCAGCCTTTATCACCCCACTGGGACTATTTGAGCCACTGGTAATGTTCTTTGGAATGAGCAATTCCCCTCCAATGTTTCAGGCAATGATGAATGACATCTTCGGGGACATGATCACGGAAGGATGGCTGGAGATTTATATGGATGATCTCATTATACACACGGACGACAACCCTGAGGAACACCATCGAAGGACTATCTGGGTCCTCCAATGGATGAGGGAACACAAACTCTACTTGAAACTCTCCAAATGTTTATTCAACGTAACGGAGGTAGAATACCTCGGGTTGATCGTATGACCTGGACAAATCACCCTCAACCCGGTCAAGCTGGAAGCTATTCACAAGTGGACCCCACCAACTACTGTCAAAGCAGTCCAATCATTTATCAGGTTTTATAATTTTTACCGCAAGTTCATACCGAACTTCTCAGAGATCAGTTGCCCCCTCCATGATTTGACCAAGAAGACTGTGACTTGGAACTGGACACCCGAGTGCCAGAAAGCTTTTGAAACTCTACAACAAGCATTTCTGACAAAACCAGTACTCCAGCTTCCGAAAACTGAGAAACCCTTTTGGGTAATGACGGACGCTTCCCTCACGGCTTGCGGAGGAGTGCTGATGCAGAAGGACAACAATGGCGATCTTCATCCTTGCGCCTACTTTTCGAAAATGTTCTCTCCGGAGAAATGAAATTATGACATCTACGACAGAGAACTGCTTGTGGTTATTCGTACACTCGAAGACTGGCGACAATACCTCTCAGGAACAGAACACCCCATCACCATACTCACCGACCACAAAAACCTGGCATACTTCAAACAGCTGCACAAGCTGTTGCACAGGCAGGCCCGATGGATGTTATTCCTACAGGATTTTGATCTTAAATTCCAGCACACACCCAGAATGCAGATGGGACCAGCTGACACTCTATCTCGACAAGCAGAAGTTGATGTTTCCCATGACAATCAAGATGTCATCCTTATTCTGGAAGATCATTTCATCTGAATTATCGACACCACTCTCCAGGATAAGATCACCCAATCCTCCCCATCTGACCCCCTCGTACTCTCCGCATTGAAAGCCCTCCAGGAGGGATCCCCCCTATTCCCATGAACTCTCTAATCGGACTGGAGATATGACGACAATCTCCTCTACTTTAAGGATCGGCTCTACATACCGGAAGAGGCACACCACGATTTAGTACACTCGATACACAACTCTTCCACTGGGGCACATGCAGGAATTTTCCGTTTACAGAACCTCCTTCAATGAGACTACTGGTGGTCCGGATTGAGCACCTATGTTTACCATTTTGTTGCAGGGTGTGCTCTTTGCCAGGCAAACAAAACGATCACTCACCCCACCATCCCACCCTCAATTCCCCTCAGTAACGCCATACACCCATTTCAATTTGTTTCCACTGATTTGATCACCGCTTTACCTCCTTCTCATGGTTATGATGCTGTCCTGGTCGTGGTTGACCAAGGGCTTACTAAGGGGGTAATTTTCTCTCCTTGCCACTCTGATATTGATGCAAAGGGCATGGCCCAACTTTTTTTCAACAACATTTTCCCTTGATTCGGTCTCCACAACAAATGTACCTCTGATAGAGGCCCTCAATTTGCTTCCACCTTCGCTCGAGAACTGGCCTGCCTTTTGGAGTATGATGTAGCACTATCCATAGTCTATCACCCTCAAATGGACGGAGAAACTGAATGCGTTAACCAGGAACTGGAAACCTATCTCCGCATCTTCTGTCAAGGAAATCCCATGATCTGGACGGAACTCCTTCCCATGGTGGAATTTGCATACAATTCCGCAGCACATTCCGTAACCAAGCAATCTCCGTTCTCATTAATGATGGGCTATGAACCTCGTGCCTACCCCTCCCTAGGAAAAACCTTCCTCCCAGCCTTAGAACAAAGGCTCACCCTTTTGGAGAAAGCGCGGACAGAAGCGCAACACGCCCATCAGATTGCGCAGCAGACAATGAAGGAACAGATCAGAACCAAGTTCTGCCCCTGAAAATGCGGTGATAAAGTGTGGCTGGATAACAAGAACCTAAAGCTCCACTACCCGTCCAAGAAACTTGCTCCCAAACAAGAGGGACCTTTTGAGATCGAACAAGTTGTCACTCCTGTCGTCTACAAACTTCATCTTCCCCCCACCTGGCGAATCCACCCAGTGTTCTATGCGAGCCTCCTACATCTCTACATGGAAACCAACGAGTTTGGGCCAAACTTTATCAAGCCGCCACCTGACGTAATCGACAGAGATGAACAATACGAAATAGATCAGATTCTTTCCCACAGAGGTACTGGAACATGAAGGCAGTACTTGATCCGATGAAAGGGTTACTTATCTGCAGAAAACACCTGGGAACCAGAACGAAACTTGACAGATTCCCAGGCACTACTTTCGGAATATAAAGCCGCATATCCCCAGGCTTTCCCCTCAACCGAACGACGAAGAAACTGACACGAGCTCACTGTAACGTAGCCATAAATATGTTCTTCCTCTCTGATTCTGCCTTCACCCTTCTTTCTCTTTACTTTGCTTTCATTTTCCTCCCCCTTTTTCTAGTTTTCTTTTGCCTTTGGGACACCCATAGGCGCATCCTCAGCAGGGGAAACACCGTGTGATACGGGGTATCTTTTAGACCCCGTCGTCCCCTGCCTACTACCACCTCCGATCCTTGGGGAACTGATGTCCCTACGGTCAACGGAACTCCCATTCCGACTCCTGTGGAACTGGAGCCCGGCTGGTCTCTGAGTTTCACATTGTTCTTTCCGACTGAGGACACTACAAATGGCGGTTGGGACAATCCTGAACCGTGGTGATCCTTTCCCTGCACCAGTGTACTCTTTTTCTTCTCATCCCTCTCCATTTTCTACCTTTCGTGGGCCAGCTGGAAGAGACCAGCTGGAGCTTCCCAAACATTTGTGGCCCTCTTCACTTGTATTTTCCCCAGACCGCCAGAACCCTACCGTCCCACAACTTTTCGCCCCGCAGTTTCCTTAAATTCCACCTCCTTTTGGCTTTACCTACAAGGGATACTCTCCGAACCGCTCCAGGTCATGGCAATCCCCACCATCAATTCTTCCCAAGAATCTCCACCCCTGAGAACAGAAAGGCTTTCCCGCTTTCAAATTACTCAGTTGATTTTCGACCTCTTAGAACATCCCCTGGTAGTCTTTCAATTAGAGAGCACCCCTACCTGTCAACGAACGGCCTCCTTTCCTATATTCATGATCCTTTACTCTTTCTTTATCCAAACTCGAACTGCCACCATTGCCCAGATAACCTCAGATAGGGCTCAAGGAAACCTTTCTCCGGACGCTAGAAACAATATCGGTTTGGCTCTTTCTTCCCTCACTGCTGCTAGAGAGGCTCTTGCATCATTTTCCCTACTAGTCCATCTCGATGAAGCCATAGTGGAGCTCCCCTATCACTTAATCCGAGAATCCCTATGACTTCAGATAGCTTCCTTATCTCCCAGAGAATGAGACTGGTACTATGGACAAGAAGAATACGCACTGGATTATGTGGACCCCTCCGAACTCAGAGCAAACAGGGTCCTATCTGATGCAACCTCTACATTCTCAGAGGACATGCAGCAGAGTACAGAGAGCGGTTCACAGGGAAATCCATCGAGAGGAGTACCGAGTATCAACCTCATCCCTGCTAGACCTAACTCTGGAACGCCCATCCCTGACCAGCACACCCTCCCCGGAAATGCCCAACCAATCCTAATACCGCCTCCCACTCCCAGACCAGAACGAATACTCAGAAGAGGAACTGGATCTATTGCAAGACTGGGTAGACATGCTCTATCGCATACTCATCTTTCGAGGAGAACTTCCTTGCCTTCTCCCAATAACCCTTCACGAACTGGAGGGAACGTCCTCTGTTACCAATGCGGATCCAACCGTCACTATAGGGCATCATGCGTCCATTACCAATGCCCTTATTGCCACCTTCCCGCTCCCGGACATGCACAATATGCTTGCCCAGAACGTGTCTGCAGTGCTTGCGGAGAATGAGGACATGGAAGACCTAATTGTCCCAGGAATTTGGAGGAATCTCTTCTTGACGAGGATGAGTTCGCCCCAGCTGATGAATGATTCTGATTCGGAGACTCAGATCTACCCCAGGGGTATTGTTACAAACAAAGCGTTCACCCTTGAGCAGCAGTGGTTTGACACCCTTTATGATCATCCTTTCACTTGTTCTGTCTATGCTGATGACCTATTATATGTACTTGAGGGATGTCCCTTCAAAGGGATCAATAACCTCCCTTACCCGGTCTTCCATTCCTCCATAACCGGGTAAGTGTCACCTTGTTTCTAGTCCACTTCCTATCACACCGGACGTTACACTCCCCTTGACCCATCTCTCGCTGTGGTCACGTTTTCCCACCAACCATAACCAGATACCCCCCTGATATAGGCAAAGGTACCTTTGCCCATACTTAGACAACTCCACTTATAGACCGTGGGTACGGCTCTGTCTGGGTATTTATAACGACCTACTGTACAATGTATTCCTCAGCTAGTTCTATGCAATACATGTGCTAGTTCTGGTCCCTCTGCGAGTCCTCAAGAGGATAGCAAGATCATTGACTTTGACATTGACGGTTACTTGAAGAATACACTCCGGAACTTCGTGTATACATAACAGTTAACTCATAGTGGGAGCATGGACCAAGAACATTAATGTCATTTTGAAAGTTTGGTATGATATCTATTTCATCCTGAAGGATAAAGGTGACATCATTTTGGAAAATTGCTGGAGAGTCTGTCCAACCCATAGGAAGCAAAGTGAGACAAAATATGCCAAGTGATTGTCCTGTAGGGCATTATGCCCTTTGTCAGACATTTACATGCACATGTTCTAAATGTGTGTGAGATTGTGTATGAGATACTAAGTGTGTGTTTCTCGGATCACATCAGTAAAAGTGGGAGGCTCTCTGGACAGTAGGTGCATGTGGTGTGGTCATGTTTTGCAGGTATAATGTGGGCATATGTAACCACATGTATAGTAATGAAGAAAAAGAAACAGAGGGAGTTTGGGAGTAGTGCAGGATCTCCAGGGGATCCAGATGTGGTAGTGGTATCACTAGATGGTCATCATCCAGGGCTGGAGATCTGGATGAGGTGGGAGTACACTCTCAAGTGGGTTGGCAGAGCGCTTGCCTGAATTGTCAGGGACAGGATGCAGACGCGTGTGACTGTTGGCCATTTGGAGAGCCAGGTGGTGGCAGGCCTGCAGTGTGGGTTAGTTTTTGTATGTGGGTGGACTGAGATTACCAAAGGTGAACGTGAAATAGCTGGTAGCATGGACATAAATAAGGGTGGCTTTTATTCCTTTTGAGTCTCCTAGGGGGGTTGCTAAGTCCCTTGCTTTCCACCTCAGTCTCTTGTTCAAAAATGTCTGGTGGTGCACAAATGCAGGACAGAAAAGAAGGAAGTGTACCACTGTTTCTCTCCTGTCGGGACAATATGGGCAGCAGTCTGAGGGCAACTTTTTGATTTGGTGAAGGTGGATGTTGAGGGGTGTATGGCTTGTTCTCATTTGGAAGATAAATGCAGTGTGGCAGTGGGGAAGGTTGGCCATCAGGTGTAGGAAGCTGTCAGATGGGAGTGAGAGGTTGACTGCAAGAGCATGTTCAGCTCATTTGGAGGTTTGGAATATGGAACTTCAGAGCATCTTTAGTTGTGCATTAAATTCTTGTTTTGCTGCCAATTTGCTTCACGGTAGGATGTTGGACTGGTTTCATTGGTTTCTCCCCAGGCACAGGCATCTGGGCAGTAGATGTAGGTCAAAGGTCTTATCGGATGCTGCTTCCTTTGCCTCCATATCTGCTACTTTATTGCCTAGTATTCCAGCATGTCTGGGTGTCCATCAGACTTTTATCTTTTTCAGCTGGTGGTGTTGGAGGGCTGTCTTCAGATTTGCATGAAAAAGATCCATGAGATAGTGTCCAGGTTTGGAGGTGAATGCTTGGGTGGCGAGAATTTCTGCCTTGTTGTCAAGGGCAAAGGTTGCCTTTTTGATGTGGGGAGCCCTCCACAAGAGTTCTGTTGCAAGTATCATGCTGACTAGTTCTCCTTCATAGACTGTATGGTGTGCATCAGTTCCTAGGTCAAAACGGAGGGATGTAGTTTGAATGCCTTTGCAGCACATGACTGCTGCACCACCTATTTTCCCATCATGGCCAGATCTGTCTGAATATATCACTGTGTCCTAGGCAGCTTCCTCCTCCATGTCCCTAGATATCACCTCTTCCTTTTCCAGGATTTCTATTTTTATGGGCAGTTTCTATTTCGTGCTGTGGTGGGTGGAGGTTATTGTTTCAAAGTCTGCAGGGTTGAGAGGAAAGGACTGGAGTAGTTGGTGTAGTGGTGATTTGTGGTGGCAGTGATTGCAGAGAGCCTTCTTTATGTGTTGGTGTAGTAGATGGCATTGTGGGAGGGTCACCATCCACAGCACTGCATGGTGGTAGTGTTGTCTTATGAGGAGGGGGATGGGTGAGAGGTTAGCATGGGTGAAAAGGGTATCAGTGGCAGTGGAGTTCATGCCACCAATGGTGGCAAGGGCAGCAAGTCATTACACAGTCTCAATCTTTTTACCAAATCTTTTCACTCCCCATCCATTTTGTTTCCTATTTCTTCCTAGTTTGAGATGCCCAACAGCCCATATGTCTGCTGCATACATCATTTTCAGGACTGTGACACTTTCGTACAGCTTCTTTGCCATTTGTCCTCAAATTCCTTTGAAGGGTTTGGTTAGTCTTTTGCAAGTGAGGACGTACTTGGTTCCTTTTCCAATAGCATAAGCTGCATGAGCTGCAAACTGGAGTTCTTGGTCAATAATGATGCTGAGGAATTTGTAGGTGGTTGTAGGTGTGATTGTAGTTGTCTGGATGGTGATTGCGGAGCATTGGATGAAGGTGGTCTTCCCCTTGTGATGTGGGTCCATTTGCCAGTGTCTGGTGGCACATATGAGAGCTGTCTTGTCCAGTTCGAATTTGGCTTGGTGTGAGTGGCTCCATGCTAGAGCACCGCTGTCTTTTTCCATGAGGGTTTTGAGTTTTGTATTTGTGTCATCAAATGAGCAGCCCCTGGCAGTGAATGCCATGTTGTCAATGAATCCCAGTCTGAGGAGATTTCTCCAGTCATCAGCTAGCATGATTAGCAGGGCATTGTAGAACAGGAAAGCCACCAGGGATATAGAACATCCTTGGTCCAGGCCTTCTGGTATATTGAAGGGGTTGGATATGAAGTCATCAAAGGACAGGGTGGTGGTGTGTCCTGTTAGTCTTCGTGTATACCAGTCTGTATATACTTTTGGGATTCTGCACATTCACATGTTGTGGATGAGGCATTCAATTTTTACACTGGAGAACGCAACTTTGACATCAAGAAAAAGCATAGATACATACTTTTCTTGAAGGTGTGCACACACATCATGTGTGAATTTTGTCAGGAGGTGGAGTGAGTTGACTGTTGTTTGCCCAGATTGGCCTCCAAAGTGGGTGTTGGGTAGTATTTGGTAGTGTTCTGCAAGGTAAGTTAGGTTGTCTACAATGCATGAAGACAGGATCTTAGCCATGGTTTCAAGCAGGGTGATTGGTCAGTAGGCCTTTGACAAAGAGTAATCAGATCTTCCTGGCTTTTGTAGGACTATGATGTTGGAGGTTTTCTATTGCTGCAGGTACCATTTGTAGTCAAATGTGGCACAGAAGATGTGACCTAGGTGGGGGACAAGTGCATCTGCATTTTTGGTGAAGATTGCATTATAGATGCTGCTAAGTCCTGGGGCTTTGAATGAAAAGAGCTTGTTGATTGCTCTATGGATTTGGTCGTTCATAATGTTGATAAAAGAGCACACTGACTCTGGGTAGGTGGCATTGGCAAGTTCCGGGTTGGATTCCTGGGGGGGTGCAAAGAATGATTCATATAAAATAATGCTTTTCTCATGGTTTGTTTGGTCTGTGGAGAGGTCATCAGCCTTGTTTCATTGTAATGTAGGTATGCAGGAGAGGAAGTGGTCTGATGGTTCATCCATCAGATACTTGTGTGTGTCCCAGATGTTGTGGATGGTCATCTCCTCAAGGTATTCTGTCCAGTGGTCCAGTTTTGTTTGCTCGAGTTTTTTAGTGAACGTATTGCAGGCTGTTTGATGTTCCTGGTGGATGGGGTGGTCCTGTATGTGGTGTTTGTTCCTGGCCATTCATATCATAGCCTGGAGTTTTTTGTTGTCAGTCACGAGATCATGGGACCACCATCTCTTTGTGAATGGGTGATTGTTTGGATTTGGGGACGATGTCTTGAATGGTTATGGTGATCACATTGGAGAGTTGGCCAAGCTATTGATCGGCCTCATTGGCCAACTGGATTGGGTGCAGGCATGGGAGCTGCTCGAGGCATTGGTTCAGCTTTTCACAGAACTTTTCCCAGTCTGTCATTTGGAAGTTATACCTGGGGAGCGGGTTTGTCAGTTCAGGTGTGAAGGTACACTGCATGATAATAGGGAAATGGTCCATGTTCACAGGGGTAAGTTCCTTGTGGGCATCACATTGGGTAATGGTCTCCTGTATGGATGCAAAGCAGAATATGTTATCTAGTCAGGTATAGTTCTTTGAGGTGTTGGCGAGGAGAGTTGGTGTGTAGGGAGGGAGGACCATGTGGAGGTCATAAGTGGCCAGAATGTCTAGTAAGGGCTGGGCAGCTGTCATGTTTGCATCAGTAAACAGGTGGTGGTTGTCAGGATGATCCCATAGAGGGTGGTGGCGGTTGAAGTCACCGAGGATGATGATTCCTGTGATCATTTTAGAGTTTATATTTACATGTTGGGATGCTAGGTGTCATGCTAGGTAGCTGAGCATGTCTTGGTGGTTGTTGTCATTGTAGATGTTGTATAGTCTGATGACACTATCTTGATTGACAATGTTGATTGAGGTGATGTCTGGGTTGTCTAGGGGAACTATATGCCAGCCATCTTTGGATATCTTCTTATTAACAAGGATCACTGACTGGGTTCATTTTGCATTGGTTTGGTTGTGCATCAAGGGGTATATAGCATTCCATTTAGAATTGGCCATGGTCAGATTTACACAGTTGATAGTGGGTTCTTGTAGTGTGGTGATGTTGTAGTGGGCAGGATTCAGGTTGTGTAGGAGGTGTTGTTGGGTAGTGTTACAAACAAGGTGTTCGCCCTCAAGCAGCAGTGGTTCAACACCCTTTATGATCATCCTTTTGCTTGTTCCATCTATGCTGATGATTTATTATATGTACTTGAGAGATGTCCCTTCAAAGGGATCGATAACCTCCCTTACCCAGTGTTACGTATACGCGAAGTTCCGGAGCGTATGCTTGAAGTAACCGTCGATGTCGAAGTCGGAAGTCTCGCTATCCTCTCGAGGACTCGCAGAGGAACCAGAACTAGCGCGTAGATTGCGTAGAACTAGCTGAGGAATACATTGTACAGTAGGTCGTTATAAATACCCAGACAGAGCTGTACCCACGGGCTAAAAGGGGAATCGTCTAAGTATGGGCAAAGGTACCCTTGCCTATATGTGGGAGATGTCTGGTTATGGGTAGTGGGAAAACGTGACCGCAGCAAGAGATGGGTCAAGGGGAGTACGATGTCCGTTGTGATAGGAAGTGAATCAGAAACAAGGTGACACTTACCCGGTTATGGAGGAACGGAAGACCAGGTAAGGGAGGTTATCGATCCCATTGAAGGGACGTCCCTCAAGTACATATAATAAGTTGTCAGCATAGACGGAACAACAAAAGGGGTGATCATAAAGAGACTCAAACCACTGTTGCTCAAGGACCAACGCTTCATTTGTAACAATACCCCCGGGGTAGATCTGAATCTCCGAATCAGAATTGTTCATCAGCTGGGGCGGGCTCATCCTCATCGAGAAGGGATTCCTCCAAATTCCTGGGGCAGTTAGGTCTGCCATGTCCTCGTTCTCTGCAAGCGCCGCAGATACATTCCGGGCAAGCATAT
>JBBPLU010000682.1:0-12270 GCA_038089935.1 Boletellus emodensis | reverse complement strand
AAGGGCTCCGTCATCGTCGGTCCTGTCGCCAAGGAATGTGTGCGTGTTCTGGGCGCCGATCCCTACCTTCCCCCTTTCTGACGTTGACTTTTGACAGGCCGATCTCTGGCCTCGTATCGCTGCAAAAGCGGGTACGGTCGTATGAGCATGTTCGAGCCTTTTCTTCTTCTTCTTCTCGTGACTCCATACGCACCGTCTGTTCTTTCTCTCTTGTCATGTCAACGTGTCTTAGCTAGCTTTTCATGCTTACGACTTACCCGCGCTCGGAACGCTCGGCGGCACTCCAATCACCCTCGCCAGGCAAGCACTTAAGCAGCGACAAAATTGGATTTCTAAGCAGCTGCAAGTGGCCCAAGTATGTCCATTCGCACAAGCAATTTAAGCACACAAGTATATTTTGACGAATGTATGTAGCAGAGCTATATGTATGGAATGTACACCAAAACTTGAAGGTAGTGGTTGCGGTTGTCCTCATGTATGACACTTGGGGGGGTATTCATCTGGCGACCGGTAGCATAGCATCCAGTTCTTCGTCCTAACACACTGTCAGTGGCAGTGCGAACGAACGTAAAATAGAAGGATATGGAGAAGGGACTCGGGGGAGGGTATACTAAAGTACATGAGCGGATGTCGAAAGCGTTGACGACTGCACCAAAACCGCCCAACATCACCTGGTCTTCTGTAGTCTGCTCCTGGAACTCGAAGGAGTAGATGTTGTTGTCTACGAGGCGAACCTCGAGACGCTCATCAATGTCCGAGGCACCGAGAGTGGCGACGACCTTGGTAATGGTCTCCATTACCTTCCGGTATGGTAAGGACGACGGTGACCTCCTTGGCGTAGTGAGAAGCGTATTCGGGATCCATAAGAGGGATGGTGAAGCTGATCGCTTTCAGGAACGCGGCAAGACCGACTCGGCTGTCATGGCCCGCACTGAGTCCTGAAGACTGAGTGACACAACCCACGAGGTTCCTTGAGTGCGGAAGCCATGCACATCCCATCATGGTGACGATGTGCTACACAATTCAAATATGTCCGGCAAGGGGGCGTAACGCCCCACAGGACGATAAACGAACACCAAAAAAAGGGTCGTCCTTTATGGTAACCAGTGCAAGAACCAGAGGGACTTGTCCGCGACGAATTGAACGCCAAGTCGTGCAGCGCAACATGTCGTTCACGATGACCCACAATGGAACAGGACGCACGAAACTGAATGGCATCATTTTATACCCATCTGATCGTTTCACGCTCGAGTTCGTGTTGCATACCACGCCATCTGTCCCATCTAACGGTTTCACCAAGTAGTTCCTCACAGAAACAAGGAAACAGAACCCAGACGGGTGGTGTCGCGACGCAGAGAACTGGCGCGAGACGTGTGAGCGTGCTGGAGTACACGAGGCCCGGGGGCGGCGACGAAACATCGTTTGGACTCGTGGTATCTGTCGCCCAACTCGTCAACCCAATGCAGAACGGGGGAAAAAGGAAGCACGCACGTCGAGAACACTTGGAACGATTCATTTCCGCACTGGACTATCTGTCGGATCCGTCTCCACACCTTCATCATGTCAACCGAGGGGGGGTACACACCACGCGGTAACACAGCATTGAAATGTGATCGCCGTTTTGATTTTCGAGGGAATCTGTGGTCATCATACACGAGAGTCAGATGTGGCAGGGATGGCGAGGCGGGGGGGGTTGAGGCCACTAGGCTGCCAGTGGCGACGAGGGAAACCTAACCTAACCCATACACCCCGTAACCCATCCTTGGACGCCCCGAGTGCTCGGCTACCACCGTATGGCCTCCCTAACGACCCATACACCCCATGACTCATGCTCCGAGATTGGTTGAGGGGCATTTATGAGGTTATGACAGAGTCAAGTCACCGTAGATAACAATCATGTTACGATAACCGGGGAAACGAACATGCGGTGCCGTTAAACTGTCGCGTTCGGTCACGTCGGAAAACCCCAGATTGCCGTGCAAGGTCTTATGGATTATGTGATTCGGCGGCCGACCGCTATACATAGCTGCAAGTCCGCGTATGTCGATCGTTGCGGCGAGCATGTGATGGGTGAGGCGTGAGGTCGACTGTGCACATAGTGCGGTGTCTACGGGATAAGGGACACGAGGTTTAAAGAGTGGTGGGCGAAGCCCGAGGCACTGACTGCCCCCCTGGGGCGAGCTGGCTGCGCGGGTGAGTGGGAAACCACACAGGCGCGGGTCGCGAAGGTCCAGGGTGAGAGGCGTGCAACGGACAAGGAGGAGACAGGAAAAGACAGTGTCGCTTCGGGGGATTGTCCGTTCCTGAGAGCGAGGTGGGCGCAAGCCAAGAGGCTGCAGCGAAGATGGAGTACGACTACGGCTGCGAGGTGGCCGGAGTGAAGAAACGACGCCCACCTCGCTGACTCATGCACGGACTAAAGTCTATGCCTCGACCAACCTAGACATCAGTTACTCTTCCGAGAATCACTGATCTCTAATCATTCCATAATTTAGTGAGCATCAAGCCTTCTGCCGAACAGAAACTGAGCCTAACGAGACATTTACACTATCTGACGCTATGGAGTGTGTCGCACGTACGGTGGGCGTACTCCTCATCAACATGCGCCGGCGCGAAGCTTCATCTTGGCTGTGCATAGACACTTTGTGCGCACTGTTTCCCAAGCAGTTCCCAGCATGAGCGAATTAGGAATCATGTAAGTTGTTTTCAAATCCCGCATCAGAAAAAAGTCACGCCTCGGAATCTACCGGGCAGGACCCCAGAGGTGACTGAGTGGGCCACGAGCTGAGTAAGCATTTGGTATCTGCCATTTACAGTAGCTGCTTACTCAACATACACTCATGCACATCCGGGGTCCTTTCCCGGCAGATTCCGAGGCGCGACTTTTCTTCGCATCGCTTTGAAAACGGCTGTAATACAGTAATCATTGGCTTCGTCATCGTCCCCGTCCCAAAGAGGCAAAAAGACAAAATTGAACTTGCCAGGCGACACGCTGTGGTAAGAATGAAGAATCAACCGTATTGTGCATGTCTAACCTTGCAATGCACTGGCATTACAGGTCAACTCATGTATGACCCGGCTAACTTTCAACTTTGGGGATAGTCACTCTGCAACTCGAATCATTAGGTATGTAATGATCTCGTCGCCAGACACTGCAATGTTCAATTTAAGAAATCAAATACACGCGCATCCGATGGCTTACCAAGCACGAAGCTACTCAGCCAGGTATAAAATGGCACACGAATCACCTTAACCCAGCAGCCTCGTGTCCTCGTGCTCAACCATGTCTTCCATCCAGCACCATACCGTGGCACCAGCCCTGCCAACCGCCCTCGGAGACCAGACCCATCTCGAGTTGCCTGGTTATGATATCTGGTTTAACTATGTATGCCACTCAGGCAACTGTTGTTTCACTCCTTACACTGGGCCCAGGTCCAGACCCTCCATGTTATCCCAGCAGTGCTGGATGTGTCCAAATTCAAGGAGGCTCTCTCCCGAGCTTTGCAATTCTATCCACACAGCGCAGGAAGGTTTCGACATGTTGACGGCCGTTGGGTGGCAAGTCAAATATCCAGAAAGCGCCCGCATTCTTGTCTGATTCCCTTCAGATTGAACTCACGAATACTCCTATTCCTTTGGACGTCGAGTACAAAGTCGACTCGAGTTCCGACTCTCTCCTGAATGACGACTGGACTGTCCAGGATGATATTTCTTCCTTTACGAATCCTCCCCCGATGGCCAACATCTCCGACGGCAGTGCCCCTCTGATCTGTGTTAAGCTAACATTTTTCAAGGGTGAAACATACGTTGGTGTCGCCTGGCAGCACTCGCTCAGTTCGTTACTAATCCGCATTTCATTTGCGTGTTGTTAATTGTGTTGATACCCAGGTGACGGTACATTTCTGCTCCGATTCCTTCATACACTTTCCCAGTTCTATCAGGGGTTGCCGGCAAAATATGCGGCGCCGAGCTTCAAGAGACCCCACTTTCCTCCGCCGTCAGACTCTGTCCTGGCCGACATCTGGCCTCACATTTCCTATCTTCACAAGACTTACTCCTTTGAGGAGTTCGCAACGTTGCTACGGCCCTTCGAGCACGTGAGGTGGCGCGTCGACAGTCGTGACCTCGACGAGCTTCAATCTGTGCTGTCCTCCAAGCGGCAGGGCGGCCGATCCTTGTCGAAACGGGATTGCATCACGGCATATCTTGTCGCCGCACACAATCGTTCCAGCAGCAAACCCTTTCGAAACGTGAGAAATTCGTGGACTGTAAGTTCTTTCTTTTTGCTTTGTACTTTCTGGGACGCTCACCGTCGCTCGTGTCCAGTATCGTTATGTCAAGGCGCCTTTCATTGAAGAGAACGCGGCGAGCAATTTGTTAATGAGTGTTCGTGGATATCGTCGTCTGTTCCTTGAGGCGAACGTTTGAACGGTGTCGATTTTGTTAGGTTGGGGGCAGTGTACCCTCGGATATCGTCGGGATTGCGACCGCTGTTCGAGATGCGCACGCAAAGTCTCGGGATCCAGACTACATCTATCGTTGGGTGACGGTCACGAGCAGCATCAAATCCAAAACGTACAACGCTCTCAGGGCAGTCGGCTTCCCTGGTATGGATGGTGAACTGTTCGTCAATGTGCTGATGTGGTGTGTGACAACCTCCTGCTTACTTTTTTTTTTGGGGGGGGCGGCGGAAGAGAGCTTACTGTCACGTCAGGATCGATTGGTGGAGCGCACATTTCGGACACCCTCGTGGCACGCGGTTTTATGTTGCAGGGTCGCATGGGAACTACGTGTCGGTGAATGGGTCGAATCCGATCAAAGGTGCGGATGGGGTGTGGCGAGCCCGTAAGACGGTCGACATCTCGATGGGCGTGGCGCCAGGAACGAAGGACAAGCTGCTCGAGACCATCGCTCTCGGGGTCCGTCACCTTCTCAAGGACGAACGCGCGCGACTGTGATTGTGATTGTGGCTCACTCTGCTGGTGGTGTCATGTCTTGGTCCGCTTGGTAACTGTTGTATTGTTGTATGCAGTCTGAACCTCGTGGCTTCTGGTAATGCTAGGTTGACGTGTGCTGTCTCGAGCCGTTGTGACGGAGCGGGTTGAGAAGCTTTGGGTGGGAAGCAGTCATACCGGTTCTGCATGATCGACCTCACTGACATCGGACATGCCCGTCACTCTCGGACCAAGCTCGCACGATACGATCCGGTCAGATATATACGACGTCACGGGTACTGCCTATGAGACAGGAATGTGTAGGTATTCCTGGGAATGCCGACGCGGGCGTGATCGTGAACAACAAGGGCGACATGAAGGGCTTCGTCGTCGTCGTCGTCGGCCCTGTCGCCCAAGGAATGTGTGCATGTTCTGGGCGCCGATCCTTACCCTCCCCCTTTCTGACGTTGACTTTTGACAGGCCGATCTCTGGCCCCGTATCGCTGCAAAAGCGGGTACGGTCGTACGAGCGTGCTCGAGCCTTTTCTTCTTCTTCTTCTTCTTCTTCTTCTCATCGCTCTACACACTGGCACACCGTTTGTACTTTCTCTCTTGTCATATCAACATGTCTCCTGCACCAAAAAAAATGAACAAGGTCATTGTCCCGCCGTCTCTGTACCCTGGCGTTCAGCAGCTACGGAACGGGCTCCACACCTGACGTCGTAACTTGCTCCTTGCCTCACACCACATCAGGAAACTTCTGGCCGAGTTGACCATCGATGATTCTCGCGTTCGCATCAACAGTAGTTCGTAGCTTCTACGCCACGCTATTTTCATTCCCACAAGACTTGAACCTATCGGTCGGTACAGATTCTCAGCCCAATGACCGCCTACGGAACGTCGAGAACTCGAGACGTCTGGGCGAGGCGGCACGACTAGCGTACTGCACGTTAGCGAGGGCACGACCGGCACGGCTACAAGACCTGAAGGGTGGCGGTCTGGATATGACCCGCCGCTAGCAAGTAGCAAAGTCTGCGTGTGCGTGAGCACGGGCCCGCCAGCAGACGGTGCGTCTACTGGGTTGCCTGTGTCCATGCACGCGCTGCGTACTGCAACGGCAAATCGTCGGCGACGGTGAGACGGGGTGAGGGCGAGAGAGGGCTAGGGGAGCAATGAGGCAAGGAAGCGGCAACGACAGGTCGGGGTGACGACGGCTGGGGGCACGTGCACACATACATACGCCTGGGCGAGAAGGGCCAGGGCAAGACATCGTGAGGGTGCGAGTCGGCTGCGACAGCGAGACAGATGAGGGTGTGCCAAGATGGAGGTAGTGGCGAGCAAGGGGCACGACGCGTACGCATGAATACGGGCCCGCCACCAGTCCGCGTCTGCTGGTGGCCCGTGTTCATGAGCACGCTTAACGCTGGTTGTACCGCGACAGGGGACAGCTAACTGGAGTGTGGCTGAAACGGGGGGGGAGGGGCGAGATACAGCAACCCAGAGCGACGGAGACGGAGAGATGGCAGGCTGAAGGTGAGTGAAGGTGGGCGCACGCTTGCATGCTGGGGAGGGCCCAAGTGAGATAGGTCGAGCACGCGACACGTCGACAGCGACACAGAAACGAAAAAGGACATGAGGGTGTGAGCGCATGAGCACGCTGGGTAGAATGGTGCCGGGGTAAGACGGGGTGGGGAGGAAATGGGCCAAGGGTGGCGTGGTACGGAGAGTGAGAGCATGGGATGTGCGCATAAGCATGGGCTTGCCAGCAGACAGTGCGTCTGCTGACAGGTCGTGCTCACGAGCGCGTTATGCGAGATGGAATGAGTGCTTGACGAGGCGACAGCGACAACGGGTGGGCGAGGAAATGGTAAGGAGGCCTGGGGATGAGAATGGCGCAAGGTCGGCGTGGGGGTAAGGCAGGCGGCAAGTCACCTAACAAAAAAGAAAGACGTCACCTTGGTGGGGTGTCCGGAGTCCCCTCGAAAGAAGCTGTACATTCGACTCCCTCTTAACACATACTTCACACTCCCCCATAACCCATAATTCTTGGGTATCCCAAGTTCTCAGCTATCGCTATATGGCCTCCCTGGTAACCCATACTCCCTCCAAAGACATACTTTTGTGTCTATCTCAAAGGGTATGTGTAAGAGGGAGCCGACTGTACTTTGCTTACCCGATATAGGCCCCGAGTGGTGCATACGAACTCACACTGTGCGTACCCATGGTGCTAGTAAGGCTTACAAATCAGGAACCATAGGTGAGTTTCCGAGCCACGGCGCATAAAAAAAAGCCTAGCAGCCCTGTATCCGTGTGCTCAGCCATGTCTTCCATCCAGCACCACACTGTGTCACCAAACCTGCCAACCGCCCTCGGAGACCAGACCCATCTCGAGTTGCCTGGTTATGATATCTGGTTTAACTATGTATGCCACTTAGCCAACCGTTGTTCCACTCCTCACACTGGGCTCAGATCGAGACCCTCCATGTTATCCCAGCAGTGCTGGATGTGTCCAAATTCAAGGAGGCTCTCTCCCGAGCTTTGCAATTATACCCACACGGCGCAGGAAGGTTTCGACATGTTGGCGGCCGTTGGGTGGTAAGTCAAATATCCAGAAAGCGCCTGCATTCTTGTCTGATTTCTCTCAGATCGAACTCACGAATACTTCCATTCCTTTGGACGTCGAGTACAAAGTCGATTCGAGTTCCGACTCTCTCCTGAATGACGACTGGACTGTCCAAGATGATCTTTCTTCCTTTACAAACTCCCCCCCGATGGGTCCCAACATCCTCGACGGCAGTGTCCCTCTGATCTGTGTCAAGCTAACATTTTTCAAGGGTGAAACATACCTCGGTGTCGCCTGGCAGCACTCGCTCGGTTGGTTACTGTTCTGCATTTCATTTGTATGTTGTTGACAAGTTGTGTTAATACCCAGGTGATGGTACTTTTCTGTTCCGATTCCTTGATACGCTTTCCCGGTTCTATCAAGGCCTGCCGGTGAAATTTGCGGCGCCGAGCTTCAACAGACCCCACTTTTCTCCGCCATCAGACTCTGTCACGGCCGACATCTGGCCTCACATCTCTTATCTACACAAGACTTACACCTTTGAGGAACTCTTGGCAATATCAGTACGACCTTTCGAGAGTGCAAGGTGGCGCATTGATAACCGGGACCTCGACGAGCTACATTCTGCTTTATCATCCAAGCAGCAGAATGGTCAAACCCTATCGAAACGGGATTGCATCACGTCATATCTTGTCGCCGCACACAATCGTTCCAGCAGCAAACCCTTTCAAAACGTGAAAAATTCGTGGACTGTAAGTTCTTTTTTTTTGCTTTGTACTTTCTGGGGCGCTCAACGTCGCTGGTCTCCAGTATCGTCATGTCAAGGCACCTTTCATTGAAGAGAACGCGGCGAGCAATATGCTAATGAGTGTTAGTGGATATCATCGTCTGTTCCTTGAGGCGAACGTTTAAACAGTGTCGATTTTGTTAGGTTGGCGGAGGTGTACCCTCGGATATCGTCGGGATTGCAACCGCCGTTCGAGATGCGCACGCACAGTCTCGGGATCCAGACTACATCTATCGTTGGTTGACGGTCACGAGCAGCATCAAATCCAAAGCGTTCAACGCTTTCAGAGCGGTCACCCCTCCTGGTACGGACGATGAACTATTCGTCAATGTGATGACGTGGTGTGTGACAACCTCTTGCTTTCTTCTTTTCGGGGCGGATGAGAGCTTACTGTCACGTCAGGATCGATTGGCGGAGCGCACATTTCGGACACCCTGACGGCACGCGGTTTTACGTTGTGGGGTCGCATATGAACTACGTGTCGGTGAATGGGTCGAATCCGATCAGAGGTGCGGATGGGGTGTGGCGAGCCCGTCAGACGGTCGACATCTCGATGGGCGTGGCGCCAGGAACGAAAGACAAGCTGCTCGAGACCATTGCTCTCGGGGTCCGTCACCTTCTCAAGGACGAGCGTGCGCGACTGTGATTGTAGCTCACTCTGCTGGTGGTGTCATACTTGGCAACTGTATATGCTGCGTGCAGTCTGAACCTCGTAGCTTCTGATGATGCTAGGTTGACGTGTGCAGTCTCGAGCCGCTACTTTGGCTGTGTCATGCTATACGAGTCTGCAGCATGGATCTCTTGTACATCGTGGTTTCTGATGATAGTTGACGTGTATAGTTTTGTGAAGCATGAGCCGCTGCGAAGGAGCAGCGCTGATTGTTCTAGGCGAGAGACGGTGGTGCCAGCTCCACCGTGTCTTTCGCTCGTGGTACGACCACTGTGTCCCAGAGCTCGCCGGCCACCTGTAATCGCCCGGGAAAACAAAACTCGTTTGTTCGGTAACTGGAAGACTCTTCGGATCGACATACACACCCTGCATTGGCAATCGTGATCGCGGATCACGGCGGTCCAGTACTTGTCTTCTTTTTCGAATTCAGCTTTATGATTGTGACATAGGTCATCCTGATTTCAAGCGGATGAGGGAGCCCGGGCACCTCGGTCACCGTACGCTGCCGCAGTGGTCATCTAGATCTGTACTCTGCATGCCCACGGGACTGAAGGTCTCACTCGGCGCCGAGTCACCGAGTTCGAATTTCTATCTTACACGTGCTGGGAGCCCCCATCTCCCTCCACTGGGTGTGTTGACGTTTTCAGAGCATATGAGAATCGAGTGGTCACGCGCCCGCGTTCTGCTCAGACTGATGACGCCGTAGCTTCATTTGAGAGGCACAAACGCATACCCAATTTGCGAGCCTCTCGCCCTCACACTTTCTGTGGCCATCTGAGTCTGGCCATCTGAGCCTCGTCGCACACCTTCGGCCGCGGACGCTGTCTTGTTCACCTCACCACCCCCTCACCCTCGTTTCCTGTCGACTCGTCGTCCGAGCCAGAGTCCGATTCCATTTCCGAAGGGCCCCTCTGGGCCACTTGCCATCTGACCCACGTCGTCGTCGAAATTCTATGAGCCAGAATCGGCTCGAACGGGCAAGGACCGGCAGCACCCACATCCAGACATGTTCGATGCGGCCGGTCTCGAGGGGCGGTAGACGAAAAGGGATGCATCCCCTCGGGGGTCCCCACTCCACAGTGTCTCACTTCGCCTGAAGACAGCGCACAGCACGCGCGGCTGCGTGGGATGAACTTATGTCGGGAAACAAGCACATGACGTGCGGTTATCGTAACTTATCAACAAAACGGAGCGATTTACGGGCACACCACGAGAACGAAAAGATACAACAAGCGAGGACGAACGATGTGGATCATACAGTGCGTATAAAGTCGACTCTGTCATAACCCATGCGCCTCGGGACCAATCTTGGAGCATGGGTTTTGGGGTGTATGGGTTGTCAGGGAGGCTGTACAGTGGTAGCCGAGCACTCGGGGCATCCAGGGGTGATACCCGGTTATATCAGAGTCGACTGTAGTGCAACGATCGATCTTCAATTACACGCCGGAACGAGACAACACGCGTGGTCGGAGAAAGAGCGCCTTCTGTGTCGCTTGTCGAATCTCTTGGCAGATTGGCGAGGGACGGCCCCCAGTGAGTTGGCTCTCACTGGGGTTCCGCATGGCAGCGCAGCAAATCCCGACGGATGACCCGAAAGGGTATCCCTCTGGTCCAGTGCCTATGGGTGACCGCTTATCAGGCACACGCCGGTTGGGAAACCTCCCCCACCCCCACTCGCACTTCCCCTACGTGCAACCAGTCACGCCAGTGGTCGCGCCTTGGGCCCGGCTTAGCCCCATGCCCTCCGCATAGGCCTATTCCACTGGTAGGGCTTGAGACTGGTAGCTGATCCCCTAAACGGCCTCGGATGTGTGACGGTCGGGGTAGCGGTAGCCTCCTGACGAGAGCTTTCGCAGGCTTGAAACCGCGCTATCCCCCGGTTCCCCTACCTGCCTCTGCTCGTACTGTACACGATTCGCCGTGGTCCGACCCTAATCCTCGGAGAAGGGTGCCAGAACGACAGCCCGAGTACCCTCCCTCGCACACAGACTATGAGCTGGGTGGCGGAGCCACCCAGCCCGGCCAACCTGGGACGCTCCTCCATTTTCCCATTCTGCCATGCTAGCCACAGAAAGTAAGACTCGAGGGCTGATTCGTTACAGTAGTCGTTGCGAGAACCGGGGAAACGAGCACATACTTGTCCACAGCGAGATTGAACGCCAAGCTGTGCGGTGCGGCATGTCACTCTCGGTGATCCACGATGGAATAGGACGCACGAAGCCGAATGGCATCACTTGAGTGCATAATATGGCTTCACCGGGTAGTCCCTCACAGAGGCGACGAAACGAAATCCAGGCGGGCGCAGCCGAGTGCCACGCGAAGCCGACGATTGGTGTGGAGCGTGTGTGCGCATGTTGGAGCGCACTAAGCCCAGGGATGGCGACGAAACACCGTCTGGACTGGCACCCTACACGTGGCCCATCTGTCGCACCAACCCAATGGAGAACGAGTAAATAAAGGGAGCACACACGTCGAGAACGCTTGGAACGATTCATTTTCGTACTGGACCATCGGCTGGATCCGTCTTCACGTACTTTCATCATGCACCGACTGCATCAGCGGATTAAGCGGGCCATTCGACACCAGAATGGTGCCCCGTTTAGTTAGTCCAATCGGCTGTTCAGCCGAGGCATGATATCCAGCCCAGCTAGCCAATCAGAGGCCTCTATTTGTTGCAACTGAAGCATTCGTAACCCTCCTCGCTTATTTCATCTTAGCTGTTTCGCAGATGCCGAGGAGCGGTACAGTCATCAGTGTGGGGATAAGGTGGGTCACAGCCGTACTAACACAATGTTGAGAAGTGTTCATCGTCTCGATTTGCGAGGAAATTTGTGGGTTACACCGTCATGGTCAAGGGCCACATGGGGGTCAAATAGCAAGGATAGCGGTTGAACAACTACCTCAAACTATTAATAGGCCAGTACTTGGTGAGCATTATGTTACGATAACGGACATTAGCGTGCCGTTTGTCGCGTCGTCACGTCGGATTGCCGTGCAGGGTCTCATGGGTTGTGTGATTCGGCGGCCGCTATAGCTGCAAGTCAATTACCCAGGAGATTAATGCTCATCTCCAATCGTTCCGTTAGTGAACGTCGAGCTTTCTGCCGAATGGAAACTGAGCCTAACGAGACATTTGCACTATTTGACGCTATGGAGTGTGTTGCACGTACGGTGACATTGGTCGGAAATGCGATTGGAAGGGACTTAAAAAGGGGTCAAAATAGGGTCAAATGGCGGTTTCCATGACCCTCTTGTGTGCTCATATTTGCATCACAATTTAGGTTAAATGCCTTCCAAATACGGTAGCCTTGGAAGG
>JBBPLU010000681.1:0-12292 GCA_038089935.1 Boletellus emodensis | reverse complement strand
GGGAGCGGTACACGAACTCGGAGTTTGCGTTCCTGTCCGCGTGCCATACTGCATTGGGGGATCTGTCGACCCCGGACGAGGTTCTCCACCTCGCGGCCGGGATGCAGTTTGCAGGGTTCGGTGGGGTTATTGGGACGCTGTGGAAGGTGGATGATTCGGTGGCGCACCAGGTTGTCACTCGGTTCTACAGGGAGATGTTCAACCGTCCGGTGATCGACTTTGAGCATGCGGCCACGGCGTTGAATGCAGCAGTGGCACAGACGGCCGACGAGGTCTCGTTGGAGAAGCGGGTTGTGTTTGTTCATATCGGGATTTGAATCCCTCGGTTCAACCGTCGTAGGTCTCATTATTCTTCGCGCGCAGGCTCATGTCTGATTGGTCTCTTCTAGGTACGTTTTATTTTCGTGTATTATACTTAGTTTTGGTGTCACCGTATGCCGTTGAAGACGTGGATACCACTCACCGTATGCTTTTCACTTGATGTGGGTTTCTTTCTGTACGATAAACAAATTGGCATATGATTCTTTGCTTTCCATCGATGTGTTGTATTACATCCCCACGCTGCTGTTGGAATGTAATTCTTGCTGTCTTCATAACA
Source organism: Boletellus emodensis (assembly GCA_038089935.1). NCBI lineage: Eukaryota > Fungi > Basidiomycota > Agaricomycetes > Boletales > Boletaceae > Boletellus > Boletellus emodensis. The sequence continues at coordinate 11,694 of JBBPLU010000681.1, read as the reverse complement.
CCTCTGGGCCGCTTAGCCTGAATGGGGGAAACACACACTCATCCAGGCGGGTAGGTAAGTTCTTGCTTACCGGGGGACTGGTCCCCTGGGTCTCTCAGAGACGCCGCCCGCAACAACCACCTGGGGGTTTTAGTGCGTATCGCATCACGTGCGCGAGTCCCACAGTACTCACGTGAGTCCTTGACGTCGAAGGCTCCTCACGCACAGTCTCCGTAAAGGGATTTCCTCCCGGAGAGTAGGCGTCAAAGGTTCCCCTTATCATCCATTCGATGGACCGTGGGATAGCCCTCGGCAGCTTCGGCTGTACTGGATTGAGCCTGAGTGCCTTTTCAGTGGCTGTGACTCCCGCGCCTTGTGCCAGTGCATTGTGGGGCCAGCTCATTTAGCGGTTGCCCTTTGCCATAGTGCCTCTTAAAAAAAAAAAAAAAAGTTCTTGCTTACCAATACATACGATGTCCCAGTCACCTCGGTCGCTATATATACTCACCTTACGACAGCGATGAGCATCGAGAGCAAGGAGCTACGAAGCAGACTCGCCATGGAATATGTCCGACCAACAGGGCCTTGGGCACTAGGTCAGCGATTGAAAGGCGCACGATGAGCTCCGCGGAAGCATTGGGTCTTCCTGCAACAGAGGCCGCACAGAACCTATAGAAGCCAATATACTGCGATATCGTTCACATTAGCAGATGACAATCAGAATATATCTCACTTGATTTTTCAGTGATGGACTGAGTGGTCACTCAGCGGTAATACTCAAAGATAGTCGGCCACATAGAGTCAACGTTGTTGAACGGTGATGCAAGCATGACAGCAGTTCAACCATTGTTGTGATGTGCTAGCCCTTGCAGATTTCCTGTTGCAAACGACCATGGAATATCATTGGGTCCGCGGACACGCCGAGCATCCCTCCAAAACAAGTAACATTTTCTGTTGTCCCACAAATTACACCCCAGAAACTCTCCAATCAAGCAGGGTGATATGAGCGCAAACTCGAGCGAATGGTCACAGTGAAAGACAAGACAGGCGGTGTTGAAACCGTCATAAACACGACTCGATCAATGACATCGTACTACGATTACAAGAACAGCACCCTTTACTACTCGGCCAAGAAACAACAACTCCTCTGCAGCGCAAGTCATGATAGACCGTCAAAACAGGGTCATTTCCTCGGGAAACACCAGTCCCTGCCCCATCTCCCACTCCTTTTGCCACTCGTTCAATCTCTTCATCAAATCCGCCCACTCCGCCTCCGTCTCGACACCTCGCAACCACTCCCTCTCCTGCCCGAGGTCCTCCACTCTCCGCCAGCCCCTCCTCAAGTGCTGATAAGTCGCCGCTTCCCGTCGCCACGCATCAGCAAATTTCCTCCCATCGTTCGGGATCGCCCCATGCTCCTTGAGCCTATCAATCAGACGGTCTTGATAGTCGAACGCGGATCCTTCCACCATCTCATGGCCCATGTAATATGGGTTGTATCCCCGCGATCGCAAGTCATCTTCATACGCATCAAGCTCCTCCAACAGCACCTCGCGCGGACCGAGTAAACTCGCGTTGGCAATAACCTCTGCAGCGTATATGCCCTGTGCGACCCCGGTAGCACTGTTCGGGATCCGAAGCGGGAGCCCGATGAACGCGAGTGCATTGCTCGGGAAGGGCCCAGACAGGGGGAAGATGTGTTCATGGAGCGGAAACAGGTATCGGAGGTTCGTGGTCAGCCCCTGATCGCGATCGCTCGAGTTGGGTCTCGCAGAGATCAGCCCAGTGTCTTCGAGGAAAGGGAAATGTAAATCATATCCGGTCCCCAGTATCACAGAGTCGACATCGTATGCTCGCGAACCATCAATGAAGACGATGGCATCACGTGCGAAATAGTCGATTTCCGGCTTGGGTTCGACAGGAACTGGCAGAGGCTGCCTCACACTACGCACCGAATGATACACCTAGGTGCCGTTCAATGAAATAGTCGAGCCTCAGGGACTGATATGACTACCTTTCGAGCATGCACTGCCACCTGCGATGCAGCGTCCCTTCCACTCCTCCCCGCGCCGACTACGACCACCGTCTGATTCGCATATCGTTCTGGATCGCGATAATATATCGAATGTAGAATTTCCCGTCGTCTACCGCTCGGACCGTTCCTGTGTTGCAACCACTCGTCCTGGCCTGGAAAGATGGGAACATGTGGATAATGATTGTGTCCGTTGGCAACGACGAGGTGGTCAAACGAGCGCCGTGTCTTGCGACCGTTCTGATCCCCCACGGTAACATCCCAGAATCCCTCTTCTGACGAGCCGACCCAGGATGCAGACAGGACGGTGTGGTTCAGCTCGATGTAAGGCCAGAGATTGGCATGCGACACGAAATCCTGATGATACTTTTCGACGTACGCATGGTGCGCAAACATGGGTGTGCCAGGGGGAAAAGGAAAGCCAGGGTAGGTCATTGTTGGCACAGGGGTGTTGGTGTAGAGATGGGGATACATCGGTGACTCGGGGAGAACGGGTGGGTGGATAGGCTGCGGGTCCGGGAGCCTGATTGATAATTAGTGTGAGATAGCGGTGCTAGAAGAGGGTGAAAGTGATCTACCATATCCCGCCGACGTCCTGGCGTTGCTCGTACAACACCGCGTCGTAATTACGGTCCTCAAGGTTAACGAGAACATGAAGCATTGCCAAACCGGTACTCCCAGCCCCAACGATGACCACAGACTTGTTTCCATGCGCTGATTGCGGCTGGGGAGGGCTAGAGCGAAGGAGAAAGAAACTTGCCAGCGACAGAACGAGCCGAATAACATCAACCATGGTTGAAGCGAAGAGTGCTGGAGATGTATCAGACCGCCTCACTCAAATAGGACTTCCGTGGGACAGTCTGAGCTCATCGTTTCGATGATGCAGCAGAGCTTATCGACACGGCGGAACCAATCTTGCCACGTTGCTAAAAGCGGTCGCCAACTCCGCACTCTGTAAAAGCTGTGCTAAATGAGTATCCATTACGTTTTCCTCCCTATGAACTCAAATTGCTCACCCTTGGTGATCCCATATACACTTGCGCGGGCGTACACTGTGCGTCTGCACCAGAGGAGATGTTTCCACACTATGGAGGGGATAGTGGAAGGCAAATGCGCGCGTAGCATCTTTCGTACCTGCAACGTTGGAACATGGCTCTCGTCCATGGTTTCCCAGACGAACCACCTATCTCCGATTTGAAGTGATGCGGCAGGCGGAGGACGATGACGACTGCAGCACTGCCAACGTTGCACTCGCGTAGCCTGACCGATGATCGGCATATTGCTAGCCAGCCTCGGGTTCTACATGGCCTACCAGAGTATAGTGGCGTCAGGACTCTCTCTTGCGCTCCCTCCGCAAAGGCACGCATACTCACAGCGAGTAGTCCTTCCCGCGCTCTTTTCATTGACTCGACATCCTCATCCCCAACAGATTCCTGCGTCGCACAAGTCCGTTCGCCAATCTTAACGAGTCCGTCTTCACAATCGAAAACCTAGCCTTTGATCTGTGCGCACAGTGCACGAAGATGACATGTGTGGACGCAAAGGCGGGTAGGGTGGAAGAGTGAGGTGGAAGGAGGGCGGTTAAGTTTATTGCACGGCGATTGGGCATGCGTGCCTGGGTCAAGACCTGCCCTCACCCATCTATTTCCCCCTTCGAATGGACCATGTGATCGGAGAGATGCACCATGATATCGGCTGTGAGGCTCAGTGGGGATCCCCCTAAGAAACTTAAACGAGTCCCATTTATTGTAGGTGCAAAGTACCCGATGTCACGTGGAGGGCGAGACCTTGAGACGTGGTGGTGAGACAAAGATCTGGCCAGGTCCGGTGTGCGAGTGGATCGGTTCGCGTTGGGATGATGTGCTGGAGTGCACAGCTGCCGGACATGCGGGGCGAGTACACCGGGCCCGGGGCAATCCTGTCGCAGGAGATGTCCCTGTGAATATCGCTCATGCCATGTCCAGGTCGAGATGCTCGACGTAGACACATGACGAGGCATGACGCCAATCCGAGCAATCCTTTGGCTTCGCTTCGGTCCGTGCAATTGACGTCGATCGGGAGATACGTTTCCCGGCCCATCTCGTGGAGACCATCCATGATGCTATGCTGTCAAATTTATTCATCGACATATTCAACGCAACAATTTGTTCAGGATGCTTACCACGGAATGCCTGTCTGCCTCGTGGTTCTCGGAACGAGTCAAAGGGTATGCATACACGTTCTATTCGTGCTATTTAGAACAGCTTTCGCTACTCGACAACACGCGCAAACAAAAAGGACCCATCTCACGCTTCCGGTCGAATACGCCTCAAGACGCCAAAGTCGAATCCAGGCGAATGGCAGGACGGCCACTGGCACGCCCCGCCCTCCAACATGCGCTCAGGCATAGGACGCCAGTCGCCACGCTTCAACGCAGATCGTTCGTTTCCACCGCCGCGCCTTCCTCGTCCTTCCGCACCGCCGGGTACACGCTCTTGGTCGCACTGTCCGCCGGGTTGTTCACGGCCTATTACTTTGACGCACGTTCGGCGGTACATCGATACGTGTTCACGCCCGTCCTGCGGTACGCGTTTGACGCCGAGACCGGCCACAAGCTGGCGGTCAGAGTGCTAGGAAGCGGTCTGGCACCGCGCGATCCCATCGCGGACGACGCATCGTTGCGGACACAGGTGGTGCACGTTCTGGAACGACGCACAGTTTGGGAATGTTCACGCATGTTTGTCACAGGTGTTTGGTCACGACATCAGCAATCCGGTCGGACTCGCGGCTGGCTTTGACAAGGACGGGGAGGCGATCGACGGTGCGCACACTTTTCTCTCTTGGTGTTTGGGCCCGGGCTGATAGTTTGAGCGACCAGGTCTCTTCAACCTTGGCGTCAGCTGGGTCGAAATCGGGAGCGTGACACCAAAACCACAGGTATGGGTCCCACACTCGCATCTGGGCCGCTCTCTCCTTGCCACGACTAAACGTGCCTTGCTGGCAGCCAGGTAACCCCAGACCGCGTGTCTTTCACCTGGTGCCCGATTCTGCTCTCATCAATCGGTATGGATTCCCGTCGCAAGGAGCGACCGCGGTGATACCACGCTTGCGCGCCCGCATACCCGCTTTCCGAGAGGCCGACGCCAACATGACGGCCGCGCTACGACCCGGGTCCGTTTTGGCGGTCAACCTCGGGAAGAACAAGACGTCGGCCGTAGAGTCGTCAGAAGACTTTGTCGCGGGGATCAAGACGTTTGGCCCATACGCCGACGTGCTTGTGGTCAACGTGTCGAGTCCCAACACGCCCGGACTTCGGTGCGTGTGCTCGGGGTGCCCTGTGTTCACTCAACTGCAAGAATGACAGGGGGCTGCAACATCGGAAACTGTTGGCGAGCTTGCTCGCGGACGTGACGAGGGCCCGCGACGAGCTCGAGCCTTCTGCGATAACGGCCCGCCGGCCGCGTTTAGTACTCAAGATTGCGCCCGACCTTGAAGAGGTGCAAATCGTGGAGATGGCCAAAGTCATTCGGGAGAGCGCAATTGATGGCGTCATCGTCAGCAATACCACCATCGCCCGGCCGCCCGGGTTGACTGACGGTGAGCAGCACATATATGTGTGTATGCCGTTTGTCGTTGATGCCGTCATCGGTCCCTTTTGTTTTCCGACTGCAGCCAACAAGGCGGAGGTGGGCGGTCTGTCAGGGAAACCGTTGAAGCCGTACGCGTTGGCAACGCTGAAAACGTTGCGCGCCCATTTGCCCTCGGGTATTCCACTCATTGGGTGTGGGGGCATCTCGTCTGGCGCGGATGCACTCGAGTATGCGCGTGCGGGGGCTTCGCTTGTACAGGTTTACACCGGTTTTGGGTATGACGGTGTGGGTACGTGTCGGCGCATCAAGGACGAACTCGCGTCGCTGCTCAAAGCGGAAGGGAAGACGTGGCATGGGGTGGTGAGCGAGACGGTGGAGACATTGAGTTGGAAGCAACCAGATGTGCCGAAACAGGCGATGGGGGCGGGAGAGGCGACGGTAGGGAAGTTGATAGAAGAGGCGGAGGAGCTCAAGGTGCTGTTGGACCGACTTATCGCAGACAGAACAGATTAGAGATGCACTGGATTCTTACAAATCGGGGCCCTTGGGTGCAGGGACCGTGTTGATAAGCTCCCGGCATCGTCATCGTAACACATAATGAGCTCAGACTCTCCCACAAGGATTGAAGACGGTTTGATGCGCCCTCGCATGCTTCGCTTGAACCAACCATGATCGACCTTTCTCGGCTCGTCCTGTGGTTGGCAGGCCTCTTCTTCCTCCAGTCCAGTCCCCCCCAGCCGCAGCCAGGGCATGGACCCAAGTCGGTAGCCATCGTAGGGGCTGGCAGTGCAGGCCTGGCGATGCTCCATTCCCTCGTCGACCTCCAGGACGGCAATTTCGACATTGTAGTGTACGAGCAACGCCAGGGTGTCGGCGGGATATGGTACGTGCCTATCCTCCACTTCCAGCACCGCTCCCTTACGCTGTTCACCAAACAGGCTTCCAGACCCGCAGCCTGTTCATCCGCCCGTTCTCCCCGAGACACCACTCTATCCCCTCCTCCACACCAACACTCCCGTGCCAACGATGACCTATCCTGGTTTCCCCTTTCCACCCGGCACACATCTGTTCGCGAGTCATGAATACGTCGAGAAGTACCATCGGGATTTCTTGTCGCATTTCAATCTCTGGCCATACATCGAGCTCGACCGTACCGTCCTCTCTGCATCCTGGGTCGGCTCGCCGGAAGAGGGGTCCTGGGATATCGTCGTAGCGGACGAGAACGGGCACAAGACGCGGCGCTCGTTTGACCACCTCGTCGTTGCCAACGGACACAATCATTATCCGCATGTTCCTACATTTTTGGGTCAAGATGAGTGGTTGCGTCACAGCAATGGTGCGAACGGTAGGCAACGGGAGATCCTACATACGGTATTTTATCGTGATCCCCAACGGTATACGAATCAGACGGTGGTGGTGGTCGGGTCGGGGTCGAGTGCAAAGGACGCTGCCTCGCAAGCGGCGCTGTATGCTCGAAAGGTAGCCACCCCATTCTACATCCCGGGACGTCGGCTGATTCCGTCATTGACAACACTAGCTATATCATTCTGTACGCAGTCAGGGATATCCTGCGTCGGGACCTGTTGAAGTCAAGCCAGAGATCAAGTACTTTACACGTGATGCCATCGTCTTTGCGGATGGTTCGCGTGCATACGACGTCGACTCTGTGATACTGGGGACAGGGTATGATGTGCGTGTTCCGTTCCTCGAAGGAACCGGGGAGGTCTCTGTCAAGCCCAAGTCGAGCAAGCGCGAGCGTGGGCTAACCACAAACCTCCGATACCTCTTTCCGCTCCACCAGCACATCTTTTCGCTGTCTGCGTCCTACCCAAGCAATGCGCTCGCGTTCATCGGTCTTCCCGTCCTCATTGCCAACTGTCCCTCGGACATTGCACAGAGCAAATATGCGGCGCAGATCATCGCCAACGCAAGTCTGCTTGGTTCGCGCGAGGCGCTGTTGGAGGAGCTCGACGAGCGCGAAGACGGCTTGCGGTCGCGGGGATATGACCCATATTACGTGGGCCATCGTATGGTCGATGGGTCCGCGTTCGACTATCAAGATCGTCTGATCGACAGCCTCAAAGGGCGCGGTACGATACCGGACGACGACACCAAGTTTGTCGAGGCATGGCGACGGGAGGCATCAGCGCTCCAGTATCTGAGGCGGGGCTGGGAGCGGGTGGAAGGGCTTGGGCAAGCGAGGGCATGGCTGCACGGTGTCGAGACGGAGGCGGAGTGGGCGGACCTGATGCGGCGGCTGAACGCGTGGCAACAGGAGTGGGAGACCGCGCAGGGCCTGGCATTCGCCGAGGAGCCGACACTGTTTTGATCGTGTGGTGGCTTGTTTGTCCTGCTTTCGTAATATGATCTAGCCGAAAGCTGACTTTGCTCGCTCGTCCTTCTTCTCGTCCTCGTCGTTGGCGTGGTTTGTCGTGCATGTCTTTGCCTCCTCCTCCCCCTCGGCTGGCCCTCTTCCAGCACTTGCCTCTGGATGGCGTTTCATCCTTCCGCTGTTCCCCGCGTGATCCGCATCACGCACTCCCCAATCGTCAGCCTGTTCCGTTCACCTCAACCTTCACAGATTCGCGCCTTCGCGGGTTTTGCCGGCGCCATCCATAGCACACGTAAAAGCCCTGCCCGCACAACCACCGAATAGTATCCAGATGGCGCCGCAGGTGGAATAACACGGAATTCTCAATCCGTCATAGACTCCGTGCTCGACCACGTAGCCATCTCGGTGATCCAGTCATTCCGCCCACCCCTCGATCGCTTCCCTTTCCACCATCCGTCAAGGCGATCTGGATGCAGTCGCTCACTCTCGATCGGCTTCCGCTAGAGATCTTGCTCCGCATATTTCGCTACCTAGGTGTATCAGGCATCCCTCGAGTACGCAGGGTATGCGACATCTCCCGCGTGTTTCCGGCTTGTAAATGTTTTTGGGCAGGTCTCTCCATATCTGAACCAGGCCAGCCATTGTAGGAGCGTGTGGATCGATGTCTATCGCAATGCAGACTTTGTCCTCCCTCCGGGTCCATTCATTTCGCAATCTGCGCGCGACTTGGAGAACGCGCTCGTCTCCAGTTTTCGCCTGGACAGACATCTTCGCCACAGCACCGACGGCACCGCACAAAAGGAAAGGCTGACGGTCAAGCAGAGCGAGATTCGGTATACGGGTGTGGCCCACCACGTTCGCTTGGTCTTCGGGCGGTTCTTGTTGGTCGCCCTCAGCGACCAAGTCCGTTGCTATGACTTGAACCTCGACGCACCCGATCCCAGCTCGAGCCCATGTATTATTTACAGATCCACACGTGGATCCCTGCAGTCATTTTATTGCCTTTCTTCCATCGACGCCGAGGGTCGCCCGTTTGTGTGCGTGGTCTTGAAAGAAGTAGCGCAGACAGAGAAGCGAACGCAAATGTAGGCTCTGATCCGGCCTTCCGTGCCGACTGGTACTGATGTGGTTTCCAGTTCAATCTACTCGTTGAATGTGGTGAAGAAATGTAAGGTGACACTGGATCTTCTTCACCAGTTCGAGCGCACTCGGTTTGACATCCGATCTGTTGACCTGGGTCCCCGTGTGATTATCATCCACGGCGGGGCGGGTCCCACCCCCTACACGGATTGGCTTATCGTCGCCATAGACGTGCATACACGCACGCAGTTCCTACTTCCACTCACTGGCGCAGTGAGCCGAACAGACAAGGTGGGCTCTCTTGCTTGCGCGCCTCATTTTTGCCTAAATTTAGCATCTATCACATAGACCCCGGGTAGGATGCCTGTCACTGCGCTCGCCAGCCTTTCGACGTCAACACACCTCGTTCTGGTGACGTCCCTCTACACGTTTGCTGCTGGGGCTAGCACAGTCTTCAAGGCATTTCCTCTGCCCCCTTCGGACTCGAGCGAGCGTTGCACTCTTCTCAATCCGTCACACTGGGGCATCCTTCCAGATGTCGGTCTACAGTACTGTGTGCTACTTCGCGACGCTGTCTTGGATCCGTCCACGCAAGACACTGTGATCACCGTCCGAACGGACGTGTTCGAGCCTTCCCGTCCTCATGACCCCGTTTCGAAATACGGCTGCCTCCGTCTTGGCGGCGGCAGGCGATCCGACCATGGTGAGATTGGCACCATCGCGTTTCAGCTGCTTGGTTCACTCGGTCGACTGTCCCGAATTCCGTTTGTGCACCCGTCACTCAACGGGACAGGTCGAGTGTTTTATACGCCTGAACCACCCGCTCCTTCGTCCTGTGGGGTTGTGGCCGCGCTTGACTACGACGTACGTGGGAGTGGCGACGACTGTCGTGAAGTCGGGGTCATTCGGTATCCTTGCGTGCTGCGCTTTCCGACCCCGCGTACGCTGTTGGACTATGATTCTTATTCTGGACGGATATGTCTCCAGTCTGCCACGGACAAGTATGAGGGGGTGATCGAAGTTTTCGATCTCGTAATTGGCAGATGAAAAAGTGGTGTTGCCCTCCGGGGGCAAGTACAGTTAATCGTCCACATCGGGGAGAGAAAGGAAAGGAGGAATCTGGGGTGTTGTCGTCTGCGGCGCAGAGGATACGAGAGCACTTCTGGGTATCTGACAGTGAATAAGCGGTAAACAGCACCCTAAAGTAGTCTGAAAGACATACTTTCATTGGTGCCTCTAGGGAATCACGTCCTGCGACAGTCCAGGGCGAAACTTGTTGTCCGTGTAGTCCTCGCAGTGGCAAGCTGGCAGCCTCGCCTGCTCCTCGCTTTCGCGCCCGCCCACCACTCGCTTCCGCAGGTTTCGACGCCCAACATATCCACACGGGGAATTAGCCGTTACAGATGGGTGTTCAGGCTAACCAGGAGTCCGTGCCATCATTTTGTAACGGTCAATTCCTGTGACCTGTCCGTCGCACTTTACGCAGGGCTTGCTCTGTGAACGACATAGTGCTCATTCCACCCTGGAGTCCGTTCGTCCTCACAGCGCGCCGGGCCGGAAATCCGACCAGGGCTTTCTCCCGCATCACCCGAGCCACTTCCGCCGTCGAACATCTACCGATATGTAGTGCTCGCACCCCCCGCACCTGCTCATGGGCCACTATCGGGGTCGAATATCGCGAACTCGGCTTCTGATATGGCCAAAGCCCGACTCGACAAGAAGGACTAGAAGCGAGGTCTGGATATGATACGATGTTGAGCGTGGCAAAGAAGGAATCATACACTCAGCGATCGCATAGAGCCTACGAAGCTGGATGTAATACTGTACATGGGACGAGACGTGCCTGAAAGAGATCGATTCGACGCAGAGGTGAGTGGAAACGTGGTTGTGTGGCCGCTGATTCAATCCAACGTTACAGTTGCTCTATGTGCAAGACACGGCGAGTGGATTATTCCGGAAACAGCCTCGCAGCCAAGTGCTGTCGTACGGTGAATATAGCGACCGAGGTGACTGGGGTATCGTATGTATTGGTAGCAAGAACTCACCTACCTGGCTTGATGAGAAGTGTGTTTCCCCCCATTCATTGGCGGGCTAAGCGGCCCAGAGGTGTCATGCAGAACAGCAAGAGTTACATTCCAGCAGCTGCGTCGGGATATCATACAACATATCGATGGAAAGAAAAGAATCATACGCCAACTTGTTTATCGTACAGAAATAAACCCACATCAAATGGAAAGCATACGATGAGTAGCATCCACGTTTTCAACGGCACACGATGATGTCAAAACTAAATGTAATACACGAAAATGAAACATACCTGGAAGAGATCAATCAGACAAGAACCTGGGCACAAAAAACAATGGAACCTACAACGGTTCAAGGGATTCAAATCCCGATATGAACAAACACAACCCGCTTCTCCAACGAGACCTCGTCGGCCGTCTGTGCCACTGCTGCGTTCAACGCCGTGGCCGCATGCTCAAAGTCGATCACCGGACGGTTGAACATCTCCCTGTAGAACCGAGTGACAACCTGGTGCGCCACCGAATCATCCACCTTCCACAGCGTCCCGATCACCCCACCGAACCCTGCAAACTGCATCCCGGCCGCGAGGTGGAGAACCTCGTCCGGGGTCGACAGATCCCCCAATGCAGTATGGCACGCGGACAGGAACGCAAACTCCGAGTTCGTGTACCGCTCCC
>JBBPLU010000680.1:0-12303 GCA_038089935.1 Boletellus emodensis | reverse complement strand
AAACATTTGTGGCCGTCTTCACTCATATTTTTACCGGATCCTTCGACTCCCCCCGAGTGCTTGAATTCAAATCCCCTTCTCCCTTGATCCCTACTCTCTTCTGGCACAGACTACGAGGAATCCTATCAGAGCCACTAAGGGTCATGTCCATCCTGACCCTAGACTCCTCTCAGGAATCCCCTCCCTTGAGAACTGAGAGACTATCTCGATTCCAACTCACTCAATTAATTTTTGATCTTCTGGAACATCCCCCCATCGTCTTTCAACTGGAAGACACCCCCACGTGCCAACGAACAGCTTCATTTCCCATTTTTATGATCCTTTATTCTTTCTTCATCCGAACCCGAACCGCTACCATTGCCCAGATAACTTCCGATAGGGCTCAAGGAAACCTTTCCCCCGACGCGAGGAACAGTATTGGTCTCGCGTTATCCTCCCTCGCGGCTGCTAGAGAAGCCCTCGCCTCTTTCTCCTTACTGGTCCATCTCGACGAAGCAATTGCGGAGATCCCTTACTATCTGATCAGGGAACCTCTACGTCTCCGAATAGCCGCCCTCTCCCCCAGAGAACGAGACTGGTATTATGGACGAGGAGAGTACGCACTGGATAATGTGGACCCCTCCCAGTTCAGAACAGACAGGGCCGTATCCTATGCAACCTCCACATTCTCAGAGGACACGCAGCCGAGTGCAGAGGACAGTTCACAGGGAAATCCTTCTCGAGGAGTACCAAGCATCAACCTCGTCCCTGCTAGACCTAACACTGGAATGCCGATCCCCGACGAGAACACCCTCCCCGGAAATGCCCGACCAATCCCCATACCGCCTCCCACTCCCAGACCGGAACGAGTACTCCGAAGAGGAACTGGATCTATTGCGAGATTGGGTAGACATGCTCCATCGCATACTCGTTTTTTACGGAGAACTTCCTCGCCTTCCCCCAATAACCCTTCCTGAACTGGAGGGAACGTCCTCTGTAACCAATGCGGGTCCAACCGTCATTATAGGGCAGCGTGCATCCATTACCAATGCCCTTATTGCCACCTTCCTGCTCCCGGACATGCACAATATGCTTGCCCGGAACGTATCTGTGGCGCTTGCGGAGAATGAGGACATGGAAGACCTAACTGCCCCAGGAGTTTGGAGGAATCCCTTCTTGACGAGGACGAGCCTGCCCCAGCCGATGAACGATTCTGATTCGGAGATTCAGATCTACCCCGGGGGTATTGTTACAAACAAAGTGTCGGATCTTGAGCAGCAGTGGTTTGACCCCCTATATGATCATCCTTTCTCTTGTTCTGTCTACGCTGATGATTTACTTTATGTACTTGAGGGACAACCCTTTGAAGGGATCGATAACCTCCCTTACCCGGTCTTCCGTTCCTCCATAACCAGGTAAGTGTCACCTTGCTTCCAGTTCACTTCCTATCACAATGGACGTCACACTCCCCTTGACCCATCTCTTGCTGCGGTCACGTTTTCCCACCACCCATAACCAGGCACCTCCCCGATATAGGCAAAGGTACCTTTGCCCATACTTAGACGCTTCCTCTTTTAGCTCGTGGGTATAGCTCTGTCTGGGTATTTATAACGACCTACTGTACCATGTATTCCCCAGCTAGTTCTACGCAATCTATGCGCTAGTTCTGGTCCCTCCGCGAGTCCTCAAGAGGATAGCGAGACTTCCGACTTCGACATCGACGGTTACTTCAAGCATACGCTCCGGAACTTCGCGTATACGTAACAGTTATCGATCCCTTCGAAGGGTCGTCCCTCAAGTACATATAGCAAGTCATCAGCATAGACGAAACAAGAGAAAGGATGATCATAAAGAGAGTCGAACCACTGCTGCTCGAAGGCTAATGCCTCGTTTGTAACAATACCCCTGGGATAGATCTGAATCTCCGAATCAGAATTGTTCATCGGTTGGGGCGGGCTCATCCTCGTCAAGAAGGGATTCCTCCAAATTCCTGGGGCAATTAGGTCTTCCATGTCCTCGTTCTCTGCAAGTGCCGCAGATACGTTCTGGGCAAGCATATTGTGCATGTCCAGGAGCGGAAAAGTGGCAATAAGGGCATTGGTAATGGACGCACGATGCCCTATAGTAACGGTTGGACCCGCATTGATAGCAGAGGACATTCCCTCCAGTTCTGGAAGGGTTATTGGGGGAAGGTGAGGAAGTTCTCCTCGAAAGATGCGTATGAGATAAAACATGTCTACCCAGTCTCACAATAGATCCAGTTCCTCTTCGGAGTATTCGTTCCGGTCTGGGAGTAGGAGGTATTGGGATTGGTTGGGCATTTCCGGGGAGGGTGTTCTGGTCGGGGATCGGCATTCCAGAGTTTGATCAAGCAGGGATGAGGTTGATACTTGGTACTCCTCTAGAAGGATTTCCCTGTGAACCGTTCTCTGCACTCGGCTGCATGTCCTCTGAGAATGTGGAGGTTGCATCAGATATGGTCCTGTTTGCTCCGAACTTGGAGGGGTCCACATGATCCAGTGCATACTCTCCTCGTCCATAGTACCAGTCTCGCTCCCGAGGGGACAAGGAGGCTATCCAGAGGCGTAGGGGTTCCCTGATTAGGTGGTAAGGGAGTTCCACAATGGCTTCGTTGAGATGGACTAATAAAGAGAAGGATGCGAGAGCTTCTCTGGCAGCTGCAAGGGAAGAAAGGGCGAGACCGATGCTATTCCTCGTGTCGGGGGAAAGGTTTCCTTGAGCCCTATCAGAAGTTATCTGGGCGATGGTTGCAGTTCGAGTTCTGATGAAGAAGGAATAAAGGATCATGAAAATCAGGAAAGAGGCGGTTCGTTGGCAAGTAGGAGTGCTTTCTAGGCGGAAGGCCACTGGAGGATGTTCCAGCAAGTCGAAGATTAGCTGGGTGATTTGAAAACAGGAAAGTCTTTCTGTTCATAAAGGTGGGGATTCCTGGGAAGGATTGAGGGTGGGGATCAACATAACCCGGAGTGGTTCAGAAAGGATTCCTTGTAGGCGAGGCCAGAAAGAAATAGGATTTAACGAAATAGGGGAGTTGAATTCAACAACGCCATAGGGTTCTGAAGGTCTGGTGCAAATGCAAGTGAAGAAGGCCACAAGTGTTTGGGGAGTTCCAGCTGGTCTCTTCCAGCTGGCCCACAAAAGGTTGAAAAAGGAGAAGGATAAGAAGAAAACGGGTACACCGGCATAGCGAAGGGATCACCACAGTTCAGGATTATCCCAACCGCCGTTTGTAGTGTCCTCAGTCGGAAAGGACAGCGTGAAACTCAGAGACCAACCGGGCTCTGGTTCCACTAGAGTCAGGATGGGGGTTCCGTTGACCGTAGGGACGTCGGTTCCCCAAGGATCAGTGGTAGTGGTAGGCGGGGGACAACGGGGTCTAAAGGATACCCTGTATCATACGGTGTTTCCCCTGCTGAGGATTCGCCTGTGGGTGTCCCAAAGGCGAAAGGAAACTAGAAAAAGGGGAAAGAAAATAAACGCAAGGTAAAGGGAAAGAAGGGTGAAGGCAGAATCGGAGAGGGAGAACATATTTGTAGCTACGTTACAGTGAGCTCGTGTCAAGTTCTTCATCGTCCGGTTGAAGGGAAAGCCTGGGGATGCGCAGCTTTATATTTTGAAAGTAGTGCCTGGGAATCAGTCAAGTTCCGTTCCGGTTCCTAGGTGTTTTCTGCAGATGAATAACCCTTCCATTGGATCAAGTACTGCCTTCTTGTTCTGGTACCTCTGTGGGAAAGAATCTGATCGATTTCGTACTGTTCATCTAATGAGAGTGGGAGGTGATGGGTGTGTGGTTATAGCACCACAGTCCACTTCTCACTTATGGCGCAGCAACAAAGGGATAATTCACAGTGTGAGACTCACTGTGGTAGCAGAGTTTTGTCTTGGTAGTGTTTAGATAGGGTTTCGTGTGGGGTAGTGACCTCAGTGAGGTCAGGAAGGAAATGAAACCCGGAATGAATTCCGTTACAGCATTGGGTACGTTACATGCTGTTTATATACTATAGATAAAGCGGAGATAGAACTCTAAACATGAGTCTGGTTGACTCATATCAACTCATGATGACTTGTATCCAGCCATGTGATCATGCTAGGAGTCACTCTGACTTGGAATGACTCGGTTCCGAGTCAGTATGAGTCAGTAGGAGTCATTGTTGTAGAATGTTTCATATGTCATCATGCACTGCCTCATGACTCATTCTGAGTCATGGTGAGTCATGGTGACTCAGTCCCTGACAACCGGTGAAACCTTTTTCCTGGTTTCTGGAGACTTAGTACAATTCCTAATGATTAGTGCGCTTCATTAGTACAATTAGCCCCTGAAGCGATGTTTTCCGATGCTTCCGAGTGTTCTGAGCTTCCCGAGTTTCCAGTTCCGAGTTCCGAGCTTCCTGACCACTTCCGATCATTTCCGAGTGACTTTTTACTTGGTAACATCGGAACTTCGGGAAGTCATTTCGGAACTTCGGGAATGTGTCCGGAACCTCTGGAACTCATCGGAACTTATGTTATCAATCCTTATGTAGGATTTCAACAGCATGGTGGCAAGGTGTGGTAGGTAAGTGACTGATATTGCATTTGCTCATATGGCAAGGTGTTACGTATATGTGTAGTTCCAAGTGGATATTGAGGAAATTGTCGAAGTGTCAAATGTAGGAATCTCGCTATCCGATGGACTCACAGAGGGACCAGAACTAATGCGTAGATTACATAGAACTAGCTGGAGAATATGTACATTGTACAGATGGTCACTATAAATACCCAGATAGAGCTGTACTCCTTATGCCTAAATGAGGTGTTATCTAAATGTGGGCAATGGTACCATTGCCTATATCGGGGAGGTGTCTGGTTATGGGTTGTGGGAACACGTAACCACAGCAAGAGATGGGTCAAGGGGAGTGTAACGTCCGTAGTGATAGGAAGCAAGTTAGAGATCAAGTCACACCTACCCAGTTACAGAGGAATGGAAGACCAGGTAAGGGAGGTTATCTATCCCTTTGAAGGGATGTCCCTCAAGTACATATAACAAGTCATTAGTATAGGGAATATAAGAGAAAAAATGATGGGAAAGCATATCAAACCAGTGTTGCTCCATAGTTGTTGTCTTGTTTGTAACATTACTCCCGGAGTAGATCAGAATTGCTGATTCAGAATCATTCATTAACAAAGGTGTCCTCATCCTCGTCAAGAAGGGATTTCTCCAAATTCCTTGGTCAGTTAGGTCTGCCATGTCCTTGTTCTTTGCAAGTGCTGCAGACATGTTCTGGACAAGCATATTGTGCATGTCCAGGAGCGGGAAGGTGGCAATAAGGGCATTGGTAATGGATGCATGATGCCCAATAGTGACAATTGGACCTGCATTGGTAGCAGAGGATGATCCCTCCAATTCATGAAGGGTTATTAGCGGAAGGTGAGGAAGTTCTCCTTGAAAAACGAGTATCTGATAGAGCATGTCTACCCAGTTGCATAAGAGATCCAGTTCTTCTGGGGAGTGTTCATTGTGCTTGGGGAGCAGAAGGAGGTATGGGGACTGGCTGAGTGTTTCCAGGGAGGATGTTCTGGTTGGAGATTGGCATGCCAGTGTTTGGTCTAGCAGGGATGAGGTTGACACTTGGTATTCCTCGACCAGGATTTCCCTGTGGACATTCCTCTATACTCTGCTGCATGTCCTCTGAGAGTGAGGAGGTTGCATCAGATATGATCCTGTTTGTTCCGAGGTTGGTGGAGTTCAAGAGATCCAGAGCGTATTCTCCCTGTCCATGATACCAGTCTAGTTTCCTGGGGGTCAGAGAAGCCAACCTAAGGTGTAGTGAATCTCAAACAAGATGGTAAGGGAGTTCGATGATGGCTTCATCTAGATGAACAAGCAGGGCGAAAGTGGCAAGGGCTTCTCTGGCATTGATGAGGGAAGAAAGGGTGAGACTGATGTTATTTCTGGCATCAGTGGAAAGGTTTCCTTGGGCTCTATCAGAGGTTATCTGTGTGATAGTCATGGATCTGGTTCGTATAAAGAAAGAATACAGAATCATAAACACTGGGAAGGAAGCTGATCTTTGGCAAGTAGGGGTGCTTTCCAATCAGTAAACTACTGGAGGTTGTTCCAAGAGGTTGAAGATAAGTTGAGTTAATTGGAAGCAGAAGAGCCTTCTGATCTGCAAGATTGGGAATTCCTGAGAGGAAGCGGATGTCAGAATGGCCATAGAAAATCTAGATGGAAGAGAATATATTTCGCACATGCAATGCCAAAAGAAATCAGGTTTTAAAGGAATCGTGGTGTTGAAGTAACAACCATGATAGGGACTGGGAGGTCTGGGGAAAATGAAAGTGAAGACGGCCACAATTGCTTGGGGAGTTCCAACTGGTCTCTTCCAGCTGGCCCACGAAAGGTAGAAAATGGGGAGGGATAAGAAAGAAAAGGGAAGATCAGCGTAGGGAATAGATCACCACAGTTTGAGATTATCCCCAACTGCCGTTTGTGGTGTCCTCAGTCAAAAAAGACACCATGAAACTCAAAGACCAGCTGGGCTCTGGTTCCACAGGAGTTGGGATGGGGGTTCCATTGACCGTAGGTGTGTTTACTTCCCAAGGATCGGGAGTAGGGGACAGCGGGGAGCAATAAGGTTTGAGGAATATCCCATACTGTATAGTATTCCCCTGACTGAGTATGTGTCAGTGGATATTCCAAAGACAAAAAGAAACTAGAAAGAAGGGGAGAAAAATAAAGGCAAAGTAAAGAGAAAGAAGGGTGAAGGCTGGAGTGGGGAGAGAAAACATATTTGTAGCTACTGGTACAGTGAGCTCATGTCAGTTTCTTCTTATCCAGTTGAGGGGAAGGCTAGAGGATGTGTAGCTTTATATTCTGAAAGTAGTGCCTGGGAATCAGTCAAGTTCTGTTCTGGTTCCTAGGTATTTTCTACAGATGAGTAACCTTTCCATTGGATCAAGTACTGCCTTCGTATTCTGGTACTTCAATGAGAAAGAATTTGATCAATTTCATATTGTTCTTCTTCATCAATCACATCAGGGGGAGGGTTGATGAAATTTGGGCCGAATTTGTCAGTTTCTTTGTAAGGGTAAAGGAGGCTGGCATGAAACATGGGATGGATCTGCCAAGTGGGGAGAAGGCGAAGTTTGTAGGCTACTGGGGTGATCACTTGTTCAATTTCAAAGGGGCCTTCTTGTTTGGGAGCAAGCTTTTTTGACAGATAGTGCAGTTTTAGGTTCTTGTTGTCTAGCCACACCTTATCTCCGCGTTTCCAGGGGCAGAACTTGGTTCTGATCTATTCTTGCATAGCCTACTGTGCAATCTGATGGGTGTGCTGCACTTCTGTTTGGACTTTTTCTAGAAGGGTAAGCCTTTGCTCTAATGCAGGAAGGAAGGTTTTTCCTAAAGCGGGATAGGCATGAGGTTCGTAACCCATCATTAGTGAGAACGGAGATTGTTTCATTATGGAGTGTGATGTAGAATTGTGTGAAAATTCTGCCATAGGGAGAAGTTCTGTCCAGGTCATGGGATTTCCTTGGCAAAAGATGCAGAGATAGGTTTCTAGCTCCTGGTTGATGCATTCAGTTTTTCCATCCGTTTGGGAGTGATATGCTGTGGATAAAGCTATGTCATATTCCAAAAGGCGAGCTAATTCTTGTGTGAAGATGGAGGCGAATTGTGGACCTCTATCCGACGTGCATTTGTCATGGAGGCCAAATCAAGGGAATACGTTTGTAAAAAAAAGCTGGGCCATCCCTCATGCATCAATGTCAGAGTGGCAAGGAGAGAAAATTACCCCCTTAGTAAGCCCTTGGTTGACCATGACCAGGATAGTGTCATATCCGTGAGAAGACGGCAAAGTGGTGATGAGATTGGTAGAAATGAATTGAAAGGGGCGCGTGGCATGCACGAGGAGAATAGAGGGAGGGACAGTGGGATGAGTGAGGGTTTTGTTTACCTGACAGATAGCATATCCGGCGACAAAATGATGAACATATGTGTTTAACCCTGGCCACCAATAATCTCATTGAAGAAGGTGCTGCAAATGAAAAATTCTGGCATGTGCACCTACAGGGGAGGTATGTACAGAGTGAACCAAGTCATGTCACACGCTTGCTGGTATATAGAGTCAATTTTTGAAATAAAGAAGGCCATCATTGTAATGCCAGTCAGAATGAAGAGTGTGGGGAAATAGTGGGGAATCATCATGGAGAGCTTTGAGGACCGAGAGTACTAAGGGGTCAGTGGGAGAAGACATGGTTATTTTCTCCTGGAGGGTGGTGTTGATGATACAGATGAAATGATCTTCAGGAATGAGTATGACATCCTGGTTGTTATGGGAAGTATTCACTTCTGCCCTGCATGATAGAGTATCTGCAGGTCCTATCTGGATTCCTGGTGTATGGTGGAATTTAAGGTCGAAATCCTGTAGAAACAACATCCATCATGCTTGACGTTGAGAGAGCTTGTGAGGTTGTTTAAAGTATGCCAGGTTCTTATGATCGGTGAGTATGATAACAGGATGTGTGGTTCTTGTTAAGTATTATCGCCAGTCCTCGAGAGTGCGAATGACAGTTAAAAGTTCTTGGTCGTAAATGTCATAATTCCGTTCCTTAGGGGAGAACATCTTGGAAAAGTAGACACAGGGGTAGAGATCTCTATTATTGTCTTTCTGCATCAGCACCCCACCACATGCTGTAAGGGAGGTGTCAGTCATGACTCAAAAAGGTTTCTCAGTTTTAGGTAGTTGGAGCACCAGCTTCGTAAGGAATGCTTGTTGTAGAGTCTTAAATGCAATCTGATATTCCGAAGTCCAATTCCATGCAGTTGCTTTCTTAGTAAGATCATGAAGGGAGTAACAGATACTAGAGAAATTGGATATGAACTTCTGATAGAAGTTACAG
The DNA here is from genome assembly GCA_038089935.1 of Boletellus emodensis. Classification (NCBI taxonomy): domain Eukaryota; kingdom Fungi; phylum Basidiomycota; class Agaricomycetes; order Boletales; family Boletaceae; genus Boletellus; species Boletellus emodensis. Next base: position 3,417 of record JBBPLU010000680.1, on the reverse strand, counting down.
AATCCTATGAACAATCTGATAGCTTTGACCGAAGTTGGTGGGGTCTATTGATATATAGCCTCCAATTTGACTGGATCGAGAGTGATCTGCCCTGGTTATATGATCAATCCCAGATATTCAACTTCGGTTATGTTGAAGGAACATTTAGAGAGTTTGATGAAGAGTTTGTGTTCCCTCATTCACTGTAGAATGCAGATAGTTCATCGATGGTGTTCTTCTGGGTCGTCATCAGTGTGTATGATTAGGTCATCCATGTAGATTTCTAGCCATCCTTCGGCTATCATGTCTCTGAATATGTCGTTCATCATTGCTTGAAATGTTGGGAGAGAATTACTCATGCTGAAGAACATTACTAGCGGTTCGAACAAGCCCAATGGAGTAATGAATGCTGCTTTCCAGGTGTCTTTGGGTTCTATAAGCATGTTGTTATGTATATCCCCATCGGATGTCCAGTTTGGAGAAGAGGGTGTTACATATACGCGAAGTTCCAGAGCGTATGCTTGAAGTAACCGTCGATGTTGAAGTCAGAAGTCTCACTATCCTCTCGAGGACTCGTGGAGGGACCAGAACTAGCACGTAGATTGTGTAGAACTAGCTGAGGAATACATTGTACAGTAGGTCGTTATAAATACCCAGACAGAGCTGTACCCACGGACTATAAGGGGAGTCATCTAAGTATGGGCAAAGGTACCTTTGCCTATATTGGGGAGGTATCTGGTTATGGTAGGTGGGAAAACGTGACCACAGCAAGAGATGGGTCAAGGGGAGTGTAACGTCTGATGTGATAGGAAGTGAATCAGAAGCAAGGTGACACTTACCTGGTTACGGACAAACGGAAGACCGGGTAAGGGAGGTTATCAATCCCTTCAAAGGGACGTCCCTCTAGTACATATAGTAAGTCATCAGCATAGACAGAACAAGCAAAAGGATGATGATAAAGAGAGTCGAACTACTGCTGCTCGAGAGCTAACGCTTCGTTTGTAACAATACCCCCGGGGTAGATCTGAATCTCCAAATCAGAATTGTTCATCGGCTGGGGCAGGCTCATCCTCGTTGAGAAGGGATTCCTCCAAATTCCTGGGGCAATTAGGTCTTCCATGTCCTTGTTCTCCGCAAGCGCCGCAGATACGTTCTGGGCAAGCATATTGTGCATGTCTGGGAGTGGAAAAGTGGCAATAAGGGCATTGGTAATGGACACATAATGCCCTATAGTGACGGTTGGACCTGCATTGGTAACAGAGGACATTCCCTCCAGTTCTGGAAGAGTTATTGGAGGAAGGCGAGGAAGTTCTCCTCGAAAGATGAGTATGCAATAAAGCATGTCTACCCAGTCTCGCAATAGACCCAGTTCCTCTTCGGAGTATTCATTCCGGTCTGGGAGTGGGAGGAGGCATTGGGATTGGTTGGGCATTTCCAGGGAGGGTGTTCTGGTCGGGGATCGGTGTTCCAGAGTTTGGTCGAGCAGGGATGAGGTTGATACTTGGTACTCCTCTAGAAGGATTTCCCTGTGAACCGTTCTCTGTACTTGGCTACGTGTCCTCTGAGAATGTGGAGGTTGCATCAGATATGGTCCTGTTTGCTCCGAACTTGGAGGGGTCCACATAATCCAGTGCATACTCTCCTCGTCCATAGTACCAGTCTCGTTCCCGAGGGGACAAGGAGGCTATCCGGAGGCATAGGGATTCCCTGATTAGGTGGTAAGGGAGTTCCGCAATGGCTTCGTCGAGATGGACTAATAAAGAGAAGGATGCGAGAGCTTCTCTGGCGGCTGCGAGGGAAGAAAGGGCGAGGCCAATGCTATTCCTTGTGTCGGGGGAAAGGTTTCCTTGAGCCCTATTGGAAGTTATCTGAGCAATGGTTGCAGTTCGAGTTCTGAGGAAGAAGGAATAAAGGATCATAAAAATCGGGAAAGAGGCGGTTCGTTGGCAAGTGGGAGTGCTTTCCAGGCGAAAGACCACTGGGGGGTGTTCCAGCAAGTCAAAGATTAGCTGGGTGATTTGAAAACGGGAAAGTCTTTCTGTTCGTAAAGGTGGGGATTCCTGGGAAGGATCGAGGGTGGGGATCGACATGACCCGGAGTGGTTCAGAAAGGATTCCTTGTAGGCGAGGCCAGAAAGAAGTAGGATTTAACGAAATAGGGGAGTTGAATTCAACAATGCGGTAGGGTTCTGAAGGTCCAGTGCAAATGTAAGTGAGGAAGGCCACAAGTGTTTGGGGAGTTCCAACTGGTCTCTTCCAGCTGGCCCACAAAAGGTAGAAAAAGGAGAAGGAAAAGAAGAAAACGGATACACTGGCGCAGTGAAGGGATCACCACGGTTCGGGATTATCCCAACTGCCGTTTGTAGTGTCCTCGGTCAGAAAGGACAGCGTGAAACTCAGAGACCAACCGGGCTCTGGTTCCACTGGAGTCGGGATGGGAGTTCTGTTGACTGTAGGGACGTCGGTTCCCCAAGGATTGGGGGTAGTGGTAGGCAGGGGACGACGGGGTCTAAAGGATACCCCGTATCATACGGTGTTTCCCCTGTTGAGGATTCGCCTGTGGGTGTCCCAAAGGCAAAAGGAAACTAGAAAAAGGGGGAAGAAGATAAATGCAAAGTAAAGGGAAAGAAGGGTGAAGGCAGAATCGGAGAGGGAGAACATATTTGTAGCTACGTTACAATGAGCTCATGTCAAGTTCTTCGTCGTCCAGTTGAAGGGAAAGCCTGAGGATGCGCAGCTTTATATTCCAAAAGTAGTGCCTGGGAATCAGTCAAGTTCCGTTCCGGTTCCCAGATGTTTTCTGCGGATGAGTAACCCTTCCATCGGACCAGGTACTGCCTTCGTGTTCTGGTGCCTCTGTGGGAAAGAATCTGATCTATTTCATATTGTTCATCTCTGTCGATGATGTCAGGTGGGGGGTTGATAAAGTTTGGTCTGAACTCATCGGTTTCCTTATAAGGATGCAGGAGGCTTGCATGGAATACTGGGTGAATCCGCCAGGTGGGGGGAAGACGAAGTTTGTAGGCAACGGGGGTGACAACGTGTTCGATCTCAAAGGGTCCTTCCCATTTGGGAGCAAGTTTCTTGGACGGGTAGTGCAGCTTTAGGTTCTTGTTATCCAGCCACACCTTATCTCTGCGTTTCCAGGGGCGGAACTTGGTTCTGATCCGTTCCTTCATTGCTTGCTGTGCAATTTGATGGGCATGTTGCGCTTCCATCCATGCCTTCTCCAAGAGGGTAAGCCTTTGTTCTAAGGCCGGAAGGAAGGTTTTCCCGAGAGAGGGGTAGGCACAAGGTTCATAGCCCATCATTAATGAAAACAGAGATTGCTTTGTTACGGAATGTGCTGCGGAATTGTGAGCGAACTCTGCCATTGGGAGGAGTTCCGTCCAGATCATGGGATTCCCTTGGCAGAAGATGTGGAGATACGTTTCCAATT
>JBBPLU010000679.1:0-12335 GCA_038089935.1 Boletellus emodensis | reverse complement strand
CGATTCTGGGCACACGCTGCCGTCGCTTTGTTGCGCTGTGCGCAAGAACGAGTGCTGTTGCGCGTACGCAGCATGATCTTCGTCCTCCGTGCCTCCGTCCCCACTCATTTGTACTGACCGCGTCCTGGCTCGACTTGGTGCATTCGCTACGCCGCCACCACCGTCCGTCGCACGTCGTCTCTGACGCCATCGCCATCGCCTTCGCTCACTCCGTCGTGCTTGACGCCTTGCGGCTCAGCCTGTTCACTTGCTGGCCCGCTGACTCGAATCTGCGCGATCACCTCAGCGACACCCTCGCGTTCTGGCGTCACCGTCGCCTTCTTCGGCCAGTTCCTTGGATCCTCGTTGTGCTTGCAAGCCCCCATTAGCACTGACTCGCACACCGAAGTTGCGCACCAGCCTCCTCAGGTGAGCACTTCGCCCTTCTGTGCTCAGAGCGTTCATGTTCGTGATCTGACACATTCCGTAGCTTCCTCAGCCCTCGATGCGCTCTCGCACTCTGATGTGTCCACTTTGCCCGCTGAAACCCGACCGTTGAAGCTCGCAAAATTGCTCCACTCTCCCTCGAGCTCAATGCTTGAGGGTTTGTTCCGTCTCACCGCAGTCTCGTCAGGTGGTTTCCATGGCTCAGGTAGGTCGTTGTCGAGTGTGGAGAGATACTGACCGCTGTCTTCATCAGCTATTGTCGATCGTTCGCGCTCGCACTCTTTCTCCCCCTTGATCGACTCAATATGACGCATCTCGGCCATCTCCCCCTCAATACTAGCGTCTGGGGGCACTTCAACAGCCTCGCCGACGATGATGATCTAACATGATCTAAGTACTAAAGCTCAACTGCAACTGATGGACACCGCCGATGAAGACAGACCCATAGGACTGTCAGAAGACCCTGCGGACGTGCCAGGCGACGATGAGCATCGTCTAGACACACCCACAGAGCCTGATGGGGACAGGGCAAAGATAGACGTCGACATTGCGTTCAGTGTAAGCACGATGTTATTTGCGGACGCCGAGAAGAATGAGGCGATACGGACAGCAAAGGAAGGTTGGTAGTGACTCGATGACAACGAAATAACAAGGTCGTATATCTGTTCCCCATGCATCTATGCCGTTGCGCATGTTGCAGGCTAGCCCAAGCCATGGCTCAGGCAAATAGTAAGATCTATGTCGCTTGTTGAATCCTCGGATGGCGAGTGGGTGATTGTTTATCAGGCGCACGCCGGGTGCGAAGCCCCCCACCCCCCACTCGCACTTTCCCCATTACGCAACCAGTACCGTCTGGCGCTTTCCGCGTGGCATCGTCCCTCTGCGGTCTTCTGGCCTACTCCTGGTAGGTGATACCCTAAACGGTCTTGGATGGGCGGCGGCGGTCAGGTACCCTCCTGGTGAGAGCTTTCGCAGGCTTGGAACTGCTCTCGTTCCCCTTTCCCACACCTGCTCATACTGTTCACAGGCTTTCGCTGTTCTGTGGCCTGGTCCTGATCTTCGGAGAGGGGTATCCGATGGGCGAGCATGCGAGTGTGACAGTCCGAGTACCCTCCCTTGCACACAGTCCCAGCCCACGGAATTGGCCGAGTAACGATGACAGAGTGTCACACTGCTTTGGGAGATTGTACTAAGTAGCTTTGAGACTACCAGTCTAGAAATTGCAAAATAAGGGACCCAGGGAACTAGTTGTATTTGCATATATGGTGTCATCCCATACATTCTTACCATTATAATCAGAGAGATGGGGGTGGTTGTTATTATAGTTGGGGAGAGGTGAGAGATGTCCACTTCCATCTTCTTCTGTAGTCAATAGCTGAGCCTCCTATCATGAGAGCCTGATACCTTCAAACTCAATGAGCAATACTAGCATCCAGGTTGGGAGCTGGAGCAGCATCAGTAAATGGGGAGGAGCTGGGCCTGAGTAGTGGCTCTATTGGATGTAGCAGAGGAAGACAAGGAGCCAGGACAATGGCTAGAGAGACAAGAGGATGATGATGAGGACTCCTGGAGGAGTGGGTAGGAGTTCAATGATGAAGAGAATAATGAGTTTGGATATGACCTGGGCTGAACTGGAGACAATGAGGGCAGTGGTGCAGGGCACAGTGGATGTGGACATAACCAAGGTGATGACATTCAAAGCAGGCCTGGTTAGCAAGGGTGATTGGGGGTCAAGGGTCTTGCTAGATGGTCAATGTATTCAGCTTGTTCTAGAGCATGTTCTTTATTGGAAGGTAAGAGGGATGATGATACTGGATAGTAGTGCAGTTCCACCATATTTACTTCACAAGATGATGGCCACTATCCCACCTGCTTGGGTTGGCTTATATATGCCATCACTTGAGTGTCCATTTGTGAGATGTTTGTAGGTGGTTGATAGGTTTTGACAATGACTGGGAAAAGTGAGGTCAAAGGGGATAACAACTAAGAGCTGTGATGGAAAGGGTGATGGGTGATTAGAGAAGAGTGATGAACACAGGAAAACATCAACACAAGCAGACACAGTGTTGCTTGTCATCAATACAAGAAGTGGATACAAGCAACATTGGATGAGAGCAGGAATGAGATCATTGGAGGGAAATATGGGGGTTCAATTCACTGTCATTACATGGGCACACTGGGCACCTAAATAATCTGTGTGACAAACTTGTGGTAAAACTAAAGGGGAAGTGGGTGGATACAAAGTGATCATAGTACAAAGAAAAAGCAAAAGTATCTATGCAACAAAAGATAATGAGGGTGTTCATATGTAGTATGTGAAAGGAAAGTGAAAGGGGTGAAAAGGGACAGATGGTGACAGTGGGCTTTGTGACTGATGCACTTTGATGGGGCAGCTGTGCACAAGTGCCATGTGTTCCGTACATGTTTCCTGGACTGTCATCTGCATACCTTGAGGTCATGGCTTTCTCTTCACAGCCTGCTGTCACAGCTGTTTGGCAGAATGATTCCATGACATGTACACTTAAATCTGGCCCTTGGCTTTGCATCAACTGATCTTATGCTTTCCCCTAGCAGTTGCTATTTTCACTACTGTTGGATATGATTAGTATGATAAATAATGTGCATTTTCCATGTATTTCTTCACTTCTGACCACTTCAACACTGTTAGTCCTCACTCTCCCAGATGAAGTATGTCTTGCATTCATTGAAATGATGCATTTCCATATCATACCTGACAAATTCTCCAGATAGAATATATTTTGGTCATTCTGCATGTATTTTCCATAGTAATTGTATATTCTGATGCTGCTGCAGACCAAGCCCTGGATATGGGTGTCCACAATGTTTGTTCTGGTGCATGTTCATAATTCTATCCCATAGCTTATTGTTGATGATGCTCAAACCTGTTACTCTGGTCTGTGCCTGGAAATGTATGTATGACTATAGTTTTGCTATGTATGTAGATCTATTGCTCACTGACTGGTTCAACTCTAGACTCCTTGTGCTTTGTATGTTTAATGCTTTGTACTCCTTGTTTACTAAACTGACTCCATACTGGTCAAGAGGAAGGTCCTTTTTGTCTTTTTGTTATTGTTGTTGCATATCTCCATTTGATACATTCTGCAATGGCAACCAGCTTACATAATCTCAGGCCTGTCTTTGCATACAAAATTTTCTTTGTCATGTCTCAGTCTTCTACCAATGGAAGCCTGAGGTGAGACACTACTTTCTGTTACACAGATGTGTACCTCAAGTGGCTAAGACTAGGACTGACCAATGGCAGGATGCTCACAAAGAGGTATAACTCAGCCAAAGGGACTAAGGGACTATATGTTCTTTGGAATAGACTAGGATCATGACCGAGGAGATCAGAACTGAGGATGAAAGATGATTGAAAGATTGGACTGAGGAGTGATTCAAGGATATGTTGAATTGTGCAGATTGAGAATGAGTTACATGGGTGCAATGCTATGGTTTAAATAGAAGAGGACACATAATTGAAGAAGTCTGTAGAATGGAATGGAAATGGAAGAATAAGTAAGCAACAATGACTATTGCTATGGAGACAAAAAGAGAACAAAGGACAACCTAAATGAGAAGAACATATACCCAGGGATCACCCACAATGATAAGAAAATGATCATATGTGTAATAGAAGATGCTGAAGATAGGGGAGTGACAAGGACAAAGTATGGATAGAGAAAAGATGTGGAGAAAGAGACAAAGAATCATAATATTACCTTCTTCATAAACTTGAGCCCTAGCCTTGAGCACCCTGACATTAGGCTGGTGGAGTAGTTGGACCAATGAAAATGGCAGTGGCTTGTTTAACCAAGTAATGTTCAAATGGACAGTTATCAACAATGTGACCAAGGCGATTGCAGTGGGAACAGATGTAGGTGGGACAAAATCTAGGTCCATGTCCCCAGCACTGGCAGACAGAGTACTGCAATGAGAAACAAAGGTGAGTGAGATGGCCAGGGGCAAACTGATGACAGGATAGGTATTGGAACCCTGAGCAATTGTCACAATAGTGATCCAGATGATGACAGTGGTAGCAACGAGTGTTAGCAGTGGTAGAGAAGTACACCAGAAGGGACTTGACAGTCTGGATGTCTGATGAGAGGATGTGATGTCCATTAGAGAGCTAGTGGATCTGGATGTGTTCTTGGATGCATGTGAGGGTTGTCTGGTCAAGATGGTATCCATCTGCAGAGTATGTATGGGTGTCAATGGTGGGTATGACAGTGGAGGTGGGGGTGAGATGAGTGAGAAGTGAAGGGGGTGATGGAACCAGGGGAACAAAAGGGGGAGAAGATGATGGTAGGAGAATGTTTTGTAAGGAACATGCAGTGTTTGTGCACAGCCACATTGTCAAAGTGCGTTGGCCACAAAGCCCATTGCCACCTACAATAGTCCGTCTCCCCTCCATGTCTTTTCTTTCACCCTTATCACTTTTCATATACCATGAACACTGTTCTCTTTCTCTCTTTCCATCCTTGGTTACCATTGATGTTTTGTACTTGTCCACCCTTTTCCCTTTAGTCGTACCATGAATCCCTTTGTCACATACAGTATTTACTGTAGATGCCTGGTGCACTCATGTAAAGAAGAAGAATACTTCCTTTGAATATCGATCACCTCTCATCTCAGTCCTGCTCTTCTTCCATTCCTGATTGCATGTATCTGCTCCCCACTCAATGACGAGTGACACCATGTCCGCTCGTGTCCAGTACTTATTGCTTATCTTATCATTGCTACTCCCATGGCTCTGTTGCTGTCCCCTTCAAACTTGCCTTCCCTGGTCATTGTCAAAACCCGTTGGCCATCTACAGTTTTCAATGGAAGAAAGGTAATAGTCACAGGCATCTTGGAGCATAGAGAAATATACATGATGAAAAGTGGGATAGATCAAAGCAAGATTGAGCTACTCAATGAATGTATAGAAACCATGTAAATAAAGAGCAGTGAGGACATGTTCTGGAACACAGTTAATCAATATGCAAAGTGGGAGACCAAATGCTGCCAGTAAATTAGAAGGGATGGCATGAAAATAATATAATTGAACTTGAGAAGTGTCAAGAAAAGTGCATATAAGCTCTTGGGAAATCAAATCCTCCTCATACAGTGGATCCTCTTCAATGGTGTGGATGAGGGTAGGGTTTGCAAGGATGGCAGCATAGAGTATAGTGATGGAGGATGCAGGAAGAAAGGTAGGATAAATACAATGAGAGCAAAGAGGAGAGGACAACAAGATAAGTGAACATGAAGAAGATGAGGTAGAAGATGGAGAGGAAGACATTGATATAGTAAAGGTGGGTGAGGACAAAGGAGATGAAGAATGGGAAGTACAATGGAGTGACAGACATAGAAATACCATAGGGAGTGAGTTCTTTTGTGTATAGAAAGAATGAAACATGCATGTATGTTGGAGATTACTCTCTGGTTCCCAGGTATTCTCAGAGGCTGAGTAACCCTTCCATGCAGTCAGGTACTGATAGCGGCTAGGAGATCCCTTATGTGAGAGAATGCTGTCCACCTTATATTCTTCTTCACCATCTATGATGTTAGGAGGTGGTGTGGGGAATGATGGACTATATGCCTCTGTGCTGTGGAATGATGATAGCAATGTGGCATGGAAGACATCGTGTATTTTCCATGTGGATAGAAGATGGAGGTGGTAGATGAGGGGAGATAGTACCTGACTGATCTTGAAGGAGCCTAGACATTTAGAAGCAAGTTTCTGAGAGGGGTATGGAATGTGGAGGTTAGTGGCTTCAAGCCAAACCTTATCTCCTGGTTTCCATGAGAAGAAGTTCTGTATGGAGTGTTGAGTCATGAGACAACATGATGACTCATAAGCAGCAAGAGCTTCCTTCCTGAATTCTTCCAGAGGTCAGTCTATTGGAGAGAGCAGGAATGAAGGTCTTTCCAAGAGGGGGGTATGCACAGGGTTCATATCTGAGCATCAATGAGAAAGGAGAGGTTTTAGTGGATGAGTGGGGGAAGGAGTTGTGATGGAACTCAGTGGAGGTGATGAAGGATGACCATGTATTTGATAGATTGGTGTAGAAGATGCAGAGATATGTTTTAATCTCTTTATTAACACATTCAGTTTGACCATCAGTTTGGGAGTGGTAGGTGGTAGAGAGGCAGACATTGTAGTGGAGAAGATAAGTGAGTTCCTGTGAAAAGGCAGAGGTGAACTGTAGACCTCGGTCAGAGATGATAGCATCATGAAGACTGAACCATTTGAACACATGGTTGAAAAAGAGGAGGGCTACTCCTGCTGCATCTATGGTTTTTGTGCAAGGAATGAGAATTACCCCCTTCATAAGCCCATGGTTGATCACAACCAATAGACTATCAAAACTGGAAGAGGGGGGAAGATCTGTGATAAGGTCTATGGAAAGTTGCTTAAACAGAAGGGAGATGGTGGATGGATGGGAGTGAGGGAGAGAACAGTGGAGTGCATGTTAACCTTAGATTGCTGGAAAATGGTACAGCCAATGATGAAGTTTTTGATGAAGGTGGTAAGACCTTGCCACCAAAAGTCATGTTCAAGAAGGGCTTTTATATGGAAGACACCCATATGGCCTGTGGTAGGAGATTCATGAAGGGAGCAAAGAAGCAGGGAGTGAGAGGGAGGGGAAATGTACATCCATTGATGGAAGTAGAGGTGGTCATTGTTAAAAGACCAATCAGCAAAAGAGGAATGAGGGAACAGTAGAGAGCCATCCTGAAGGCCTTGCAAAGTATGAAGGATGAGTGGATCAGAAGAGGAGGAGGAATGAATGTTGTTGGCAAGAGTGAGGTCTAAGGTGGAGATGATGTGGGATTCTAGGAGGATGAGAGAGGCAATGTTATCGAAAGAGGTATTGATGTGATCCTTCTATGAAAAGGTGTCAGCAAGGGCCATATGAGTGTTGGGAGTGACCTGCCAGATGAGATCAAAGTCCTGTAGAAAGAGAGACCAACAGGCTTGTCAGTAATGTGGTGATCATGTAGATGATGGTATGATAGGAAAGTGATATGCTCATTCCCAGGGGTTCTATGTTAGAGCTAGGATAAAGGATTTACCCCTCAATATACTCTCTATGTGACCAACGAAGGATCTGAGTGATCTAATAGTGAGTATGATTGATCTGAATGAGTTTCAGACTGAGAAGAAGCATAGACAGCAAAGGAAGCATGTAGGAAGAGAATAGGAAGTGTAGAAAACATTCAGGAAGCATAGATATTGATATGTTCAACACTGGAGATGATGACGCACATTGCTAGACAAGTTCTGACAATGATAGACAAACCAAAACAAAAAGGTCCCCTCTCAATGTTATGCCTAAGACAGTGCTTTATAGTCTGGGCATACCCAAGACTGTCAGGATGTTGCTAGGCTAAGTGACAGGAAGGTCAAATGAACAATAGGTAAGGTAAGATATAGCATGCCCCACTCCAAGGGTAGTCACACAGTAAGGGTAAGTAGGCCAGACAAGGAGTAAAACAAGTATTGGAGTGAAATATATGAGCTCAAGCATGATCCAATGCTCACTGGACCAGAAGGTACAGGATAGGAACAAATACAAAATCATTAGAATGAAAAGTACACACTAGAACATCACTCAGAAGGTATGGCCTTGTATATAAACACATAGAAATTGCCTAGAACAGTAGAAAGTCTCTGGACCACAGGTTACAACTGTAGAGAACACAGGTTCCCTACAGCAGGAGAGTTTGCAAGGGTCCTTGAGATACAAGAGGTTCTTGTGATTGGTGAGGATGGTGGTGGAGTGGGAGGTGCCTTGGAGATAGTGGCACCATTCCTGGAGGGTAAGGATGATGGCAAGGAGTTCCCTGTCATAGATGTCATAGTTTCACTCAGTAAGGCTAAAGGTTTTGGAAAAATAAGCATAGGGATGGGAATCACCATTGATATTGCCCTGGAGGAGAATGGTACCAGCAGCAAGGAGGGAGGCATCAGTCATGATGAAGAAAGGGCAAGTATCATGCTCTGTGCACTTCTCCTACTCCAGTATGATACTCTAACCCTGTTATTGCTTACTCCAACCCCCTATCTCTTTCTCTGACCCTGTATGTCCTTTCTCTTCGCTCTTTTTTGCTCTGACTCCAGTTCTGACATGGATGTCATGGAGTGACACCTGTCTGGAGTCTTTAGTTTCTTGTTCCTGTCCACATCCCTGCTCATTCCTTGCCATGTGCACTTATCTATCATTCCTGTCATGCACCATATGGTGCACCTTTGCCCCATTGGTTCTTTCAGTCATGTATTTAGTCTTGTACTGAGGACTTATTCCTCAGCCTGAATATCATCACTTTTACCCCACCTTTGGCTCCCTCTCTCTTACTCCTTGGTCCATCCTATCTGACCTCTGAGAGGACTGAGAACATGCAAGGGCACAGCATACCACCTGCATTGCTAAGGTCAACATCCTTGTCCCACCTTCTGACTCCAGGACACCCCCTCTGACCTCTAGGCCTTTCCTCTAGCCTCCAGGCCTTTCCTCTGGCCTCTGGGTGTCTCCTCCAACCCCCAGGCATCTCCTCCAACTCCTGGGTGCTCTGGAGATTGCTTGTACAGCCCCTCTAGCTATCCAGAGCGGAGCAGAGTTGATTGGGCCCTGACAGCAAGTGACATTGGGAAGGACAAGGATGGGGGTAGAGGAAAATTGGGATTTCAGGATATCAAAGGTGTGCTGTTGGAGGAGAGTCCAGAGCCAGGGTTCATCCTTTCATGTGAGGAGGGTGAATGGGATGACAAGGTTGGAAAAACTGGGGATGAACTTGCAATAGAAGTTCACAAATCTAAGGAAAGAGTGGACTCCTTTGACCAAAGTGGGTGGGTTCCAGTCATCAATAGCAGCAAGTTTGGTGGGATCTATCTGTACACATCCTTGCTCAATGATTAGTCCAAGGTATTCCATCTAGAGTACATTGAAAGAACATTTAGTTATTTTCAAAGAAAGACTGTGTTCATGGAGTTCAAGTAGTACACATTGGGTATGCTCATGATGGAGTTTGATGTCATCCTTGGTGTTACATATACACGAAGTTCCGGAGTGTATGCTTGAAGTAATTGTCGATGTCGAAGTTGAGAATCTCGCTATCCCATGGAGGACTCGCGGAGGGACCAGAACTAGTATGTAGATTGCATAGAACTAGCTGGGGAAATACATCGTACAGTGAGTCATTATAAATACCCAGACAGAGCTGTACCCCTTTGCCTAAATACGGTGTCGTCTAAATATGGACAATGGTACTGTTGCCTATAATGGAGAGATATCTGGTTATGGTAGGTGGGGAAATGTGACCACAGCAAGAGGTGGGTCAAGGGGAGAGTAACGTCCGGTGTGATAGGAAGTGAATCAGAAGCAAGGTGACACTTACCCAGTTATGGAGGAACGGAAAACCGGGTAAGGGAGGTTATCAATCCCCTCAAAGGGACATCCCTCAAGTACATATAGTAAGTCATCAGTGTAAATGGAACAGGAGAAAGAATGATTATAAAAGGTGTCAAACCACTGTTGCTCGAGGGTGAACGCCTTGTTTGTAACACTTGGTGTGAATGCCTAGGTTGTCCATGTAGATCTTCAGCCAATGCTCAGCAATCATGTTGGTGAAGATATGATTCATGAAAGCTTGGAAGATTGAAGAGGCATTGTTGAAACTGAAAAACATAACTATAGGTTTGAAAAGTTCCAATGGCATGATGAACACCACTTTCTATTGATCCTCTTTTCACAGGCGAACATTGTTGTATCTCCATTGGACATTGAACTTTGAGAAAAAAGTAGAATCCTTCATATTGTTGATGAGGGTGGGGATCAGGGGAAGAGGATAGGCATTTTGAATAGTATGTGAGTTTAGATATTGATAATCCTGGCAAGGGCAGAGTGTGCCATTCTTCTTGGGTATGAAAAGGCTTATAGGGATTCGGAGGAGATGATGCAACTAGTTTTGAGGTTTTCTTTGATGAATAAATGGCAGGCTTCATGTTTAATAGGATTGAGTGGGTAGACCTTGGCAATTTTGGAGACAATGGATGGTTTAAGATCAATGGTATGATCTAGGTAGTGGTAGGGCAGTAAGACAGCAAACATCTTTTTAGAGAAGACATCTACAAACTCTTTGCACCAGTCTGGGATTTCCATTACTTTGGGTTGTTCCTGTTGAGTGAGTTGTGTAGACTGTTACAATTTCTTCTCCCTACTCACATGTCTTTCTCTTGTCCTTACTTCATCTCTTCAGCTCTCCCATATTCAGCTGGTACTTTTATTTTCATGATCACTACCTGATCATCACAGGTAACCCTTGGGTCTATGTTCATCTCCTGTAGTTTTCCTTTCATTCTATTCTTGTCTCCACAGTGACGATGTCATCACTACTTATCCTTTTATCCATTTCTTTCACTTTCTATGGGATTCTTCACTTATGTGGTCTTTTGGTCCATGTACATTCACACCTCTATTTAAACCATAGAATAGCAATCATGTATCTCATTCTTGTTCTGTGCAATCTGGCATATACTTGAGTCATCCTCAGTTGGACTTTCCTAAAGTCCTCCTTCGTCCCTCTGTCTGACCTTCTGATCATGGTCTCAGTCTGTTCTCACTCAGAACATACAGCCTTCCCAAGGGCTGAGTAGTACCTCTTCATGAGCATCCTGCCCTTCAGTTAAACTTAGCACTCAAGGTACACATTTGCATAACATAGACAAAGTGATTTTACCAAGATGTTCTAGGTATTGGTCTTGTTCACCCTGTCAGGGCAGACTCTCATAAAGAGGTACCACAGCATCCTGGATGGTGAGGGTGTTTGTAGACTAGTCAATGACGGGGTTAAGTTTTTTAAACCAGGTCATCCCAAGGATGACACATGGAGAACTGAGTAAAGTGATGAGGAAAGTAGTTTTATCAGAGACTTGAGGAAAAATGACATTGACAGTGATAGAGAGCTTGAGAGTTTCTTGGTAGCTTGGGATTCTGTCAATGTTATAGGCGATAAGGGGTTGGGGGAGATGACAGAGAGTAGAACAAAGTTTCGGTGTAGGGAACCTATGTTCTCTACAGTTGAAACCCAAAGTCTAGAGGCTTCCCACCGTTCCAGGCAATTCCTATGTGTGTTGAGGCAAGGCTGTACCTTCTGAGCGATGTTCTGGTGTGTATCTTTCGTTCTGATGATTTTGTGTTCATTCCTATGCTGTACCTTCTGGTCCGGTGAGTATTGGATCATGTTTGAGCTCATGTATTTCATTCTAGCACTTGTTTTACTTCTTGTCTGGTCTACTTACCCTTACTGTGTGACTACTCTTAGAGTGGGGCATACTATACCTTACACATTAATTATTTGACCTTCCTGTCACTTAGCCTAGCAATGTCCTGACAGTCCCAGGTACAGTGGCTCAAATAAGTGTCCCAATGTTGGGTCATTTTGGAAAGATGTGACATTTGCAAGAGAACCAAAACACATTAGCTCTAACCCTTGCAGGATCATCAATAGCCCTAACCCTTGCCCTGAAGATGAGCTCTTAGTCATATGATTTAGTTGCCATGACACTAAGATATAACCATATTAAAATGTCATGTCATTGGGACACTTATTTGACCCTGATGTTCTCAATCATCATTTGGTAAATAACATAATGTTCTAATGGATGCTATGCTTTAACCCTGTCTCATTATGTAACTTACATAACACTGAGCACTATAAAGGGCAGGGATACCACCAAGCTAACCCTACTTTACCATGAAGCCCATTTCTACCTCTACTAGAGCCAATATCCTGTTTCTCTCTGAATCTGGCCTTTCTGCTAGGAAAATATCCTCCCAAACTGGTCTGGGAAAGTCCACTGTGGCCAGGGTTATCACAGAAATTCATCCAGGCAAGGAAAACAT
>JBBPLU010000678.1:0-12359 GCA_038089935.1 Boletellus emodensis | reverse complement strand
TCCCTTCGTTGCTGCACCCTAAGTGAGAAGTGGATTGTGGTGCTATAACCGCACACCGATCACCTCCCACTCTCATTATGAGGAACCACCCAGCTCCCCTCATCAACACCTAGCACCAATACCACCCCCAGCCCCAGTCCTCGCCCCAACACCACCCCCAGCCCCAGCCTCCATCGTCATGTCTGAACTCAAAGCTGCCCTCCCCACTGACTTTTCAGGCGAACCATCCGATGCCACCCACTGGATCAAAGCCATGAAGGCTTACTTCACTATCAATGCCATGCTCTACACCATGGACCAGAATAAGATCATGACTATGCTCAATAAAATGAGCAAGGGATGAGGAGTCTCCTTCTCTGAAATGTGGTACAATTGTATGGCCAACACTGCTATTGCTAACACCGACAAAACCTTTGAGAAGTTCATTGAGAACTTCGAGTCCACATTCTACCCCTTTGACACCAAAGCCACTGCCCGCCTCAACCTCTCTAAACTCATCCAGAAGTCCTTTAAAGGAAAGGATGGTGAGCAGGACCATGACTTTCAAAAGTATATCACAGACTTCCAAAACCTTGCTGCCAAAGCAGGTATCATCAACGAAACCACACTCATTGACCAGTTCTCTCTTGGACTGGACCAACAACTCGCCATCATGATCCTTTCTATGACCACCATCCCCACTGCTATTCATGACTGGATCAAGAAAGCCAAGACTTTCTATGCTCAGAAAGCTTGTATCTCCACCCTTTGAAAAGGACATCAGACCCCCTCATCATTCACCACCCACACCCCTACTCGAGACTCCAATGTTGTTACATATACGTGAAGTTCTGGAGCGTATGCTTGAAGTAACTGTTGATGTCGAAGTCGGAAGTCTCGCTATCCTCTTGAGGACTCGCAGAAGGACCAGAACTAGCACGTAGATTGCATAGAACTAGCTAAGGAATACATCGTACAGAAGGTCGTTATAAATACCCAGACAGAGCTGTACCCACGGTCTATAAGGGAAGTCGTCTAAATATGGGCAAAGGTACCTTTGCCTATTTCGGGGAGGTGTCTGGTTGTGGTTGGTGGGAAAACGTGACCGCAGCAAGAGATGGGTCAAGGGGAGAATAACATCTGGTGTGATAGGAAGTGAATCGGAAACAAGGTGACACTTACCCGGTTATGGAGGAATGGAAGACCGGGTAAGGGAGGTTATCGATCCTTTCAAAGGGTCGTCCCTCAAGTACATAAAGTAAGTCATCAGCATAGACAGAACAAGAAAAGGGGTGATCATAAAAGGAGTCGAACCATCGCTGCTCAAGGGCCAATGCCTCGTTTGTAACAATACTCCCGGAGTAGATCTGAATCTCTGAATCAGAATTGTTCATCGGCTGGGGCGGGCTCATCCTCATCGAGAAGGGATTCCTCCAGATTCCTGGGGCAATTAGGTCTTCCATGTCCTTGTTCTCCGCAAGCACCACAGATATGTTCCGGGCAAGCATATTGTGCATGTCCGGGAGTGGGAAGGTGGCAATAAGGGCATTTGTAATGGATGCACGCTGCCCTATAGTGACGGTTGGACCCACATTGGTAACAGAGGACGTTCCCTCCAGTTCGGGAAGGGTTATTGGGGGAAGGCGAGGAAGTTCTCCTCGAAAGACGAGTATGTGATAGAGCATGTCTACCCAGTCTCACAATAGATCCAGTTCCTCTTCGGAGTACTCGTTCCAGTCTGGGAGTGGGAGGAGGTATTGGGATTGGTTGGACATTTCCGGGAAGGGTGTTCTGGTTGGGGATCGGCATTCCAGAGTCAGGTCTAGTAGGGACGAGGTTGATGCTTGGTATTCCTCGAGAAGGATTTCCCTGTGAACTGTTCTCTGCACTCGGCTGTGTGTCCTCTGAGAATGTGGAGGTTGCATCGGATATGGTCCTGTTTGCTCCGAACTGGGAGGAGTCCACATAATCCAGTGTGTACTCTCCTTGTCCATAGTACCAGTCTCGTTCTCGAGGGGATAAGGAAGCTATCCGGGGGCGTGGGGGTTCTCTGACTAGGTGATAGGGGATTTCCACAATGGCTTCGTCGAGATGGACTAGTAAAGAGAAAGAGGCGAGAGCTTCTCTGGCAGCAGCGAGGGAGGATAGAGCAAGACCAATACTATTCCTTGTATCAGGAGAAAGGTTTCCTTGTGCCCTATCCAAGGTTATCTGAGCAATGGTGGCCGTTTGAGTTCGTATGAAAAAGGAGTAAAGGATCATGAACACAGGAAAGGAAGCAGTTCGCTGGCAGGTAGGGGTGCTTTCCAGTTGAAAGACTATAGGCGGGTGTTCCAGGAGATTGAAAATTAACTAGGTGAGTTGGAATCGGGAAAGTCTTTCAGTTCGCAGAGGAGGGGATTCCTGGGAAGAGTTTAAAGTGGGGATCGACATGACCCGGGGTGGTTCCGAGAGTATTCCCTGGAGATGAGGCCAAAAAGAAATTGGATTTAAAGAAATCATGGGGTGGAATTCAATGACACGATAGGGCTCAGAGGGTCCGGTGCAAATGCAAGCGAAGAAGGCCACAAGTGTTTGGGAAGTTCCAACTGGTCTCTCCCAGCTGACCTGCAAAAGGTGGAAAAGGGGGAAGGAAAAGAACTAAAGGGGTACACCAGCGCAGCAAAAGGATCACCAAGGTTCGGGATTGTCCCAACCACCGTTTGTGGTGTCCTCGGTCGGAAAGGACAACGTGAAACTCAGAGACCAGCCGGGCTCTGGTTCCACAGGAGTCGGGATGGGGGTTCCATTGACCGTAGGGATGTCAGTTCCCCAAGGATCAGGGGTGGTAGTAGGCGGGGAACGACGGAGTCTAAAGGATACCCCGTATCGTACGGTGTTTCCTCTACTAAGAATGCGCCTGTGGATGTCCCAAAGGCAGAAGAAAATCAAGAAGAAGGGGAGAAAGATGAAACCAAAATAGAGGACAAGAAGGGTGAAGGCAGAATCAGAGAGAGAGAACATATTTGTAACTATATTTACAGTGAGCTCGTGTCAGTTTCTTCGTCTAGTTGAGGGGAAGGCCTAGGGGTGTGCAGCTTTATATTCCGAAAGTAGTGCCTGGGAATCTGCCAAGTTCCGTTCCAGTTCCCAGGTGTTTTCTGTGGATGAGTAACCCTTCCATCAGATCAGGTACTGCCTTCGTGATCCGGTCCCTCTGTGGGAAAGAATCTGATCTATTTCGTATTGTTCATCTCCATCGATGACGTCAGGTGGTGGGTTGATAAAGTTTGGTCCGAACTCATCGGTTTCCTTGTAAGGATGCAGGAGGCTTGCATGGAATACTGGGTGAATTCGCCAGGTGGGAGGAAGACGAAGTTTGTAGGCGACTGGGGTGATGACATGTTCGATCTCGAAGGGACCTTCCCGTTTGGGGGCAAGCTTCTTGGACGGGTAGTGTAGCTTTAGGTTCTTGTTGTCTAACCACACCTTATCTCCGCGTTTCCAGGGGTGAAACTTGGTTCTGATCCGTTCCTTCATTGCCTGCTGTGCAATCTGATGGGAGTGTTGAGCTTCTGTCTGTGCTTTCTCCAAAAGGGTAAGCCTTTGTTCCAAGGCCAGAAGGAAGGTTTTCCCGAGAGAGGGGTAGGCACAGGGTTCATAGCCCATCATTAATGAAAACGGAGATTGTTTTGTTATGGAATGTACTGCAGAGTTGTGCACAAACTCTGCCATTGGAAGGAGTTCCGTCCAGATCGTGGGATTCCCTTGGCAAAAGATGCGGAGATACATCTCTAGTTCCTGGTTGACGTGTTCCATTTCTCTGTCCGTTTGTGGGTGGTAGGCGGTGGATAGAGCTACGTCGTATTCCAAGAGGCGGGCTAATTCTCGTGCGAAGGCGGAGGCGAACTGGGGGCCTCTGTCGGAGATGCATTTGTCGTGGAGACCAAATCGAGGGAAGATGTTGTTGAAAAAAAGTTGGGCGACGCCCTTTGCATTGATATCTGAGTGGCAAGGAGAGAAAATTACCCCCTTAGTAAGCCCTTGGTCGACCATGACCAGAATGGCATCATAACCATGAGAAGAAGGTAGAGCGGTGATTAAATCGGTGGAAATGAACTGGAAAGGGCGCATAGCATTAGTGAGGGGAATTGAAGGTGGGATGGTGGGATGAGTGATCGTCTTGTTTGCTTGACAAAGGGCGCATCCTGCAACAAAACGGCAAACATAAGTGCTCAATCCTGGCCACCAGTAGTCCCATTGAAGGAGGTTCTGTAAACGGAAAATTCCTGCATGTGCTCCTGCGGGAGAGGTATGTATGGAGTGTACTAAATCATGCTGTGCTTCCTCAGGTATATAGAGTCTGTTTTTGAAATAGAGGAGATTGTCGTCATATCGCCAGTCCAACTGGTGTGTGCATGGGAACAAAGGGGATCCCTCCTGCAGGGCTTTTAGCATGGAGAGTACAAGAGGATCCGTTGGGGAGGATAGAGTGATCTTTTCCCGAAGGGCTATGTCAATGATTCGAATGAAATGATTTTCTGGGATAAGGACTACATCTTGATTATCATAGGAGGTGTCTACCTCGGCCCATCTGGAGAGGGCATCCGCTGGTCCCATCTTCGTTCCGGGAGTGTGCTGAAATTTAAGGTCGAAATCTTGGAGGAATAACATCCATCTGGCCTGTCTTCGTGACAGTTTGTGAGGTTGTTTGAAATAAGCCAGGTTTTTGTGGTCAGTGAGTATGGTGACTGGATGTTCAGTTCCTGTAAGGTATTGTCACCAATCCTCAAGAGCATGAATAACTGCAAGTAATTCCCGGTCGTAGATGTCGTAGTTTCGTTCTTCCGGAGAGAACATCTTTGAAAAATATGCACAAGGATGAAGATCACCATTGTTATCTTTTTGCATTAGCACTCCTCCACAAGCCGTGAGAGAGGCGTCAGTCATCACCCAGAAGGGTTTCTCAGTTTTCGGGAGTTGGAGTACTGGTTTTGTCAGGAAAGCTTACTGTAGGGTTTCAAAAGCTTTTTGACACTCGGAGGTCCAGTTCCAAGTCGTTGCTTTCTTAGTTAAGTCATGGAGGGGACGACTGATCCCAGAAAAGTTTGGTATGAACTTTCTATAAAAGTTGCAGAACCCTATGAACGATCGGACTGCTTTAACCGTAGTTGGTGGGGTCCATTTGTGGATGGCTTCTAGTTTGACTGGATCGAGAGCAATTTTCCCTGGTTGTACAATCAGCCTGAGGTATTCTACCTCTGTTACGTTGAATGAGCATTTAGAGAGTTTTACGTAGAGTTTATGCTCCCTCATCCGCTGTAGGACTCAGATAGTTCTTCGATGGTGTTCTTCTGGGTTATTATCCGTATGTATGATGAGGTCATCCATATAGATCTCTAGCCATCCTTCCACAATCATATCTCCGAAGATGTTGTTCATCATTGCCTGAAACGTTGGAGGGGAGTTGCTCATTCCAAAGAACATTACCAGCAGTTCGAATAGCCCTAGTGGGGTGATGAAGGCTGCCTTCCAGGTATCGTTGGGTTCTATGAGCACATTGTTATACCCCCATCGGACATCGAATTTGGAAAAGAGGGTGGCATCTTTTAGTTTATCGATAAGGTCCGGGATCAAGGGAAGGGGATAAGCATTTTTGATAGTGTGCTCGTTGAGATATCTGTAATCCTGGCAGGGGCGTAATCCTCCATCTTTCTTCTGAACAAAGAAGAATGGCGAAGCTTGAGGGGATTTCGAGGGTTTGATCTTCCCCGATTTCAGGTGTTTGGCGATGAAGTCTTTGCAGGCCTGGAGTTCTTTTGGGTTTAACAGATAAGCTTTTGCCACCTTTAGCACGAACAAGTCGTCGAGTTCAATAGCATGGTTGTATGGACAAGAGGGTGGTAACTCTCCTTCCGTAGGTTCTCCGAATACGTCTGAGTATTCTTGGCATTGGGGTGGTAGTTTGATTTCGTCTTTGGCCGCGTTTTGCACTAACTCAGTGGAGAGGGTGGTGTGTGCTATCATTTCTTTCTGTTCCAGATAGCGAATCAGGTATCATTGATCAACAGGGTCTCCACTGTCAGTTTTTGAATTGGGGATGGAGATTCTCCCTTCTATCCAATCTATCTTTGGATTGACAGCTCGTAGCCACGTCATTCCTAGAATGGTTTTCTCATTTCCGCAGTCTATTACCATAAACCTGGTTTTCTCCTTTCGCTTCCCAGTTTGAAAAGTGTTACGCAGATGCGTACCTCGAGTGTGCTAGGACTGACCTAAAGGCTGGACGCTCACGAAGAGGTACAACTCAGCCAGTAGGGAGACTATTCATTCCTTGGTTGGAACGGACTAAGATCATGATCGGAGGGGATCCGACAGAGGACTCAAGAGTACGCTTGATTGCGTAGAACGAGAATGAGAATACAAAGCGTTGTACTACGGCTTATATAGAAAGAGAGAATGCGCACGGACCAAGAGGCCGCATAAGCGAAGAATACCATAGTAGGGGAAAGAACAAATGACACGTAATCAGAGAAGAACGTGGAACGTGATGGAAGTGGAATGAGTAATCAGTATGACTACCAAGAGAGAAGCGGAGAGAAGTAGTCAAGGTAGCAAACATGTATTCTTGGATCGTTTACGATCAAGAGGAAAGCTTCGTAAGAAAAGTAAGTAGAAGAGGAAGACGCGAAGTAACGAGGATGTTGTAGGAGAAAAAGGAGGACATGTGAATAAAGGGATAAAATTGTAACAAAATCCCACAATCTGGACGGAACTTCTTCCTATGGCAGAATTTGTGCATAACTCTGCAGCACATTCCATAACAAAGCAATCTCTATTCTCGTTAATGATGGACTATGAACCTCATGCCTACCCTTCCCTAGGAAAAACTTTCCTCCCTGCATTGGAACTGAGGCTTACCCTTTTGGAAAAAACCCAAACTAAAGCACAGCACGCCCATCAAATTGTGTAGCAGACCATGAAGGAGCGGATCAGAACCAAGTTCTGTCCCTGGAAATGCAGTGACAAGGTGTGGTTAGATAACAAAAACCTGAAACTACATTATCCATCCAAGAAGCTCGCGCCCAAACAAGAAGGACTCTTTGAGATCGAACAGGTGGTTACTCCCATCGCCTACAAACTTTGTCTTCCCCCCACTTGGCAAATCCACCTTGTATTCCATGCCAGCCTCCTACACCCTTACAAACTGATGAGTTCGGACCAAACTTTATCAACCCTCCACCTGACGTAATTGATAGAGAAGAACAATACAAAATTGATCAAATTCTTTCCCACAGAGGCACAGGAACACGAAGGCAGTACTTGATCCATTGGAAGGGTTACTCATCTGCAGAGAATACCTGGGAACTAGAATAGAACTTGACAGATTCCCAAGCACTACTTTTGGAATATAAAGTTGCACATTCCCAAGCTTTCTCCTCAACCGGACGACAAAGAAACTGACACAAGCTCACTGTAACGTAGCTACAAAATGTTCTCTCTCTCTGATTCTTCCTTCACCCTTCTCACTCTCTATTTTGCTTTCGTTTTTCTTCCCCTCTTCTTAGTTTCTTTCTGCCTCTGGGATACCCATAGGCACATCCTCAACAGGGGAAACACTGTATGATACGGGATATCCTTTAGACCTTGCCGCACCCCACCATCCACTGTCCCCGACCCTTGGGAAACAGATGTCCCTACAGTCAATAGAACCCCCATCCTGACTTCTGTGGAACCAGAGCCTGGCTGGTCTCTGAGTTTCACATTGTCCTTTCTGACTGAGGACACTATGAACGGTGGTTGGGACAATCCTGAACCATGGTGATCCATTCCCTGTGCCGGTTTTCCCTTTCTCTTCTTATCCATCCCCCTTTTCAACTTTTCGTGGGCCAGCTGGAAGAGACCAGCTGGAGCTTCCCAAACATTTGTGGTCTTCTTTGCTAGCATTTTTCCCAGACCCTCAGGTCCCTACTGAGTTGCCCGTTTCTATATCCCAGTTCTTTTAAATCCAGATTTCTTTTGGCATCTCCTTCAGGGAATAAGCTCTGTGCCACCCAGAATTTCTATGGTGATCCCTACTATAAACTCCTTCCAAGAATCTCCCACTCTCAGAACTGGAAGACTCTCCCGTTTTCAGCTTATCCAATTAATTTTCGATCTCTTGGAACATCCTCCAGTAGTCTTTTGACTGGAAAATACACTTACCTACCAGAGATCTGCCTCTTTTTCCGTGTTTATGATCCTCTATCCCTTCTTTACTCGAACCAGAAGTGCAACCATTGCTCAAATCACTTCTGACAGAGCCCAAGGAAACCTCTCTCCTGACACAAGAAACAATATTGGTCTCGCCCTTTCTTCCCTTGCCACAGCCAGAGAAGCCCTCGCCACCTTTGCCTTACTCATTCATCTAGACAAAGCCATCACTGAACTTCCCTATTATCTCATTAGAGATTTGCTACATCTAAGGTTGGCCTCTTTAACCCCCAGGGAATTAGACTGGTATCATAGAAGGGAAGAATATGCTCTGGATCTCTTGGACTCCACCAACCTCAGAACAAATGGGACCATATCCAATGCAATCTCCTCATTCTCAGAGGACACGCAGCAGAGTACAGAAGAGTATTCTCAGGGAAATCCAGGTTGAGGAGTACCAAGCATCAACCTCATCCCTACTAGACCAAATACTGGCACACCAATCTCCAACCAGAACACCCTCTCCAGAAATACCCAGCTGATTCCCATATCTACTCTCACTCCCCAAGCGCAACAAATACTCCCCAGAGGAACTGGATCTCTTATGTGACTGAGTAGACATGCTCTATTGGATACTCGTCTTTCGAGGAGAACTTCCTCACCTTCTCCCAATAACCCTTCACAAACTGGAGGGGTCATCCTCTGCTACCAATGCGGGTCCAACTGTTACTATCGGGCATTGTGTATCCATTACCAATGCCCTTATTGCCACCTTCCCACTCCTGGACATGCACAATATGCTTGTCCAGAATGTATCTGCAGCACTTGTGGAGAATGAGGACATGGCCAACCTAATTGCCCAAGGAACTTGGAGGAATCCCCTCTCAACAAGGATGAGGTCTCCCCTGCTGATGGATGATTCTGAATCAGTGATTCAAAT
Source organism: Boletellus emodensis (assembly GCA_038089935.1). Classification (NCBI taxonomy): domain Eukaryota; kingdom Fungi; phylum Basidiomycota; class Agaricomycetes; order Boletales; family Boletaceae; genus Boletellus; species Boletellus emodensis. The sequence goes on along the minus strand of JBBPLU010000678.1, from coordinate 3,268 downwards.
CTACTCCAAGGATACTGTTATAAATGAGACAGTAACCATGGAGCGATACTGGTTTGATATGTTTTCCTATCATTCTTTCACTTATGTTTCCTATGCTGATGACTTATTATATGTACTTGAGGGACATCCCTTCAATGGGATTGATAACCTCCCTTATCCGGTCTTTCACTCTTCTGTTCTATAACCAGGTAGGTGCACGTTGTGACTCATTCTCCTTTCTCTATCACCATGGACACTACACTCCCCTTGATCTATCCTTTGCTGTGATCACATGTTCTCATGACCCATAACCAGATACCTCCCTCTTATAGGCAATGGCACCATTGCCCATACGTAGACAACTCCTCGTTTAGACATAGGAGGGTACAGCTTTGTCTGGGTATTTATTGTGACCCTTTGTACTATGTATTCCCCAACTAGTTCTACGCAATCTATGTGTTAGTTCTGGTCCCTCCATGAGTCCCTCATTGGATAGTGAGACTTCTTTCTTCATCACTCGACAAATATCACCTATACACTCAGAACTTTGCATATATGTAACAACTGTATGTTATCAATCTTTGTATAGGATTTCAACAGGTTGTTGTACAAGAAGATGTTACAATTTCTTCCCTATTTCAATATGTATTCATCTTATCTCTACTTTGTCCCTATGGCTCTCCTATCTTCAGTTGGTTCTTTCATTCTCATGACCACTTCCTACTTGTCACGGATAACCCTTGGATCTACATTCATCTCCTTTAGTCTCTTTCATTATTCCTTTCTTGTTCTATAGTGACACTAGTCATCATCACTTACTTACTCATCCGATTTCCACCAGGTTCTACAGTATTCTTTGCTCATATGTTCCCTTGATCCATGTGCCTTTGCCTCCCTATTTAAACCATAGCACCATACATGTATTTCCTATTCTCGTTCTATGTAATACAGCATATTCTTGAGTCCTCTCTAGTCCGATCCTCTTCAATTATGGTCCCAAGTCCATTCCTACCAAGGAATATAAAGCTTCCTTTAAGGCTGAGTTGCACCTCTTCATGAGCATCTGTTACAAACAAAACAACTACTATGGAGCAGCACTGGTTCAATATGCTTTCCCATTATTCTTTCACTTATATTCTCTATGCTAACAACTTGTTATATGTACTTGAAGGTCACCCATTCGAAGGGATCAATAATCTTCCCTATCTAGTTTTCTGTTCCTCTATAACTGGATAGATATAACTTGATATGATTCTTCTGTCCTCGATATCACATTGGATGCTCTACTCCCCTTGACCCATCTCTTGCTGTGGTCACATGTTCCCACAATCCATAACTGGATACCTCTCCACTTTTGGTCAATGATACCATTGACCATACTTAGACGATCCTCAATATAGACTTAGGGAGTACAACTCTGTCTAGGTATTTATTGCAACCATCTTGTACAATATATTCCCCAGCTAGTTCTACGCAATCTATGCATTAGTTCTGGTTCCCCCACAAGTCCCCCTTCAGATAGTGAGCTGTTCAATATTGTGAGTCCTTTGTGGATAGCAATCTTCCCATCTATCTCAACCCCTGCTGCTGTTACATATATGCGAAGTTCCGGAGTGTATGCTTGAAGTAATCGTCAATGTCGAAGTCGGAAGTCTCGCTATCCTTTCGAGGACTCACGGAGGGACCAGAACTAGCACGTAGATTGCATAGAACTAGCTGAAGAATACATTGTACAGTAGGTCATTATAAATACTCAGACAGAGCTGTACCCACGGTCTATAAGGGGATTCATCTAAGTATGGGCAAAGGCACCTTTGTCTATATCAGGGAGGTGTCTGGTTATGGTTGGTGGGAAGACGTGACCGCAGCAAGAGATGGGTCAAGGGGAGTGTAATGTCCAACGTGATAGGAAGTGAATCAGAAGTAAGGTGACACTTATCTGGTTATGGAGGAACGGAAGACCAGATAAGGGAGGTTATCGATCCCTTCGAAGGGACGTCCCTCAAGTACATATAGTAAGTCATCAGCATAGATGGAATAAAGAAAAGGATGATTATAAAAGGAGTCGAACCACTGCTGCTTGAGGGCTAACACTTCGTTTGTAACAATACCCCCGGGGTAGATCTGAATCTCTGAATCAGAATAGTTCATCGGCTGGGGCAGGCTCATCCTCATTGAGAAGGGATTCCTCCAGATTCCTGAGGCAATTAGGTCTTCCATGTCCTCATTCTCCACAAGCGCTGCAGATACATTGATGCCCTATAGTGACAGTTGGACCCGCATTGGTAGCAAAGGATGTTCCCTCTAGTTTGGGAAGGGTTATTGGGGGAAGGCGAGGAAGTTCTCCTCGAAAGACGAGTATGTGATAGAGCATATCTACCCAGTCTCGTAATAGATCCAGTTCCTTTTCGGAGTACTCGTTCCGGTCTGGGAGTGGGAGGAGGTATTGGGATTGGTTGGGCGTTTCTGGGGAGAGTGTTCTGGTCGGAGATCGGTGTTCCAGAGTTTGGTCGAGCAGAGATGAGGTTGATACTTGGTACTCCTCTAGAAGGATTTCTCTGTGAGCCATTCTCTGCACTTGGCTGCGTGTCCTCTGAGAATGTAGAGGTTGCATTGGATATGGTCCTGTTTGCTCCGAACTCGGAGGGGTCCACATAATCCAGTGCATACTCTCCTCGTCTATAGTACCAATCTCGTTCTCGAGGGGATAAGGAGGCTATCCGGAGGTGTAGGGATTCCCTGATTAGATGGTAGGAGAGTTCTGCGATGGCTTCATTGAGATGGACTAATAAAGAGAAAGATGCGAGAGCTTCTCTGGCAGCTGCAAGGGAGGAGAGGGCAAGACTGATGCTATTCCTTGTATCGGGGGAAAGGTTTCCTTGAGCCCTGTCGGAAGTAATCTGAGCAATGGTTGCAGTTCGAGTTCGGATGAAGAAAGAATAAAGGATCATGAACACCAGGAAAGAAGCGGTTCGTTGGCAAGTGGGAGTGCTTTCTAGGTGAAAGACTACTGGGGGATGTTCCAACAAGTCGAAGATTAGCTGAGTGATTTGAAAATGGGAGAGTCTTTCTGTTCATAGAGGTGGGGATTCCTGGGAAGGATTGATGGTGGGGATCGACATGACCCGAAGCCGTTCAGAGAGTATTCCTTGTAGGCAAGGCTAGAAAGAAGTAGGATTTAAAGGAAAAGGGGAGTGGAATTCAACAACTTGGTAGGGTTCTAATGGTCCGGTGCAAATGCAAGCGAAGAAGGCCACAAGTGTTTGGGGAGTTCCAGCTGGTCTCTTCC
>JBBPLU010000677.1:0-12364 GCA_038089935.1 Boletellus emodensis | reverse complement strand
CATGTCGTGGAAAGAGTCGGAAGGTAGGTATGACACCCACTAGGCGTTTGAACCGGACAGCAAGAAAGCTACCGAGACTGGTCCGAAGACCACCAGCGGCTGACATCTGGCAGTATCGTGACGCCGACGTCTCCTCCAGGCCGTTTAGGTGGACTACCAGCTGAACAGTCATAGGAAGTACAAAGGCGCAGGGTGCGCGACCCTTTGAGAGCCTGGTGACTCAAGGATGAGTGAAGGCGGGTGAGGATAAGGAGGCTTCTTACCAGCGAAGTCCCCATCGTGCAAAAGCACGATCCCACGGGCCAGCAGGGCAAACCTGTGCGGTGCTGGTGGGGATACTAGTCGCCACTGAGTTCTGTCTCGCCGAGTGACACAGATCGTGATCGGGCCGAGATCACCTACGTGGCTCGAAAATATTTTTCATGTACCAACTTCCCACTCCCGAGCGCCGATCCGGGCGTTGATTGCGTGGCGCAGGCTGTGGATGCACTGTGCCGCGTCGCTCGAAATCATACCCAATTTGGCGAGTTTCTCCCGATCTCTATCTGAACTGCATATTGCATTGACCCAGGGTTCTCGCTCCATCTTGCCGATCAGTGGGACGAGTTAAATGAACTGGCGAAACTTCAAGGCCTACCCCGATGCTTGATCAGGTAAATGATTGGTCGAGAGTGCTGGCGTACCACCCAAAAGGAGTTTGAAAACGAACTATTCCTTTCATTCGGTAAAAGAGCACTCTAGGAGCTCGGCTAACCCGGTTCGTTCCACTGATGCGGCTGGATGGCGGGGTTTCGGGCTTACGCCCTGTCTCGCTGTTAGTCGCAGAGTGTGCTCTCTCGCGACACTCGTGCCTCGATGCCTCACCCTGTCGTCCTCTCCTCGCACTCACCTTAATACCCTCAACATCCCAAGCATGTGGTGAACACCGGCTTCCAGCAAACACCGTGTTTGCTAGTGTGCCCATGCTCATGCATGTCCCCTTTCCCTCGCGTTTCCTTCCCTCTTGCTGTCATGGTTAACAACTGTCGCCAAGCATGCCCTTATGTGCATGTCCCGCCGTCACCCGCTTCCCCGCCGTGGGGGCGTGTCGTGTCTTCGCCTGTGCTCTGTCTCACCGTCACCCTGCCAGGTCTCTACTTTCCCACCGCCCTCGCCCTCGTGTCCGCTCACGAGGATGGTTTGCCAGCGGAACCTGCTTGCACGCGCCTGTAGCGCACACCTCCTCGACATCCTGTCTTTCCACCGTTGCCGTCCCCTTCGCTTCCCCTTCCTTTTGTTGCAGTTGATAATCAGCATCAAACGTACTCGCGAAGGCGCGCTGCTAGTCTTGGTACCTATGAGTGCGAGCACACCTACGACGAGGGTCGGGATGCTAGATGGTGACGTCCCCACCCGCACCCACAACCCGTATTTCCTCACTCGCAGGAGCGGCATTTTGGATAGCAGCATTATTCCCAAATGTACTTGTACAGGGGTTGGCAGGCAGCACGCATTAAATGTGCGGAGGCAGGATTCAATCTCCGCAAAGACTTAACGGAGTCATGTGCTCGGAGTTGATCGGACATGGGGATGTTCGGACAAGTCAATAGCGAAACCGGTTTATCGTAACTTTTTGCGTTTGCCCAAGACTTGCCCAGGACATTAGCCTCAGATTGGCCACTTCGGACACGCTCTCGATGCTCACGGACTACTGAAGCATGCCTCGGTCACGCAGAATGTTAACCTGAAACTCTGGGCGTTGAACGCTACACGTTACAGCGGTTTGCGTTGCGAAATGCTTGTCAGTTCGCGCGTTGTTTGTTGTGATCCCAGCCCGAAATGGAAATCACTCAGACCGCTCCCCTCACGGCCGCCCACAACGATGGTCTACAAGATCAGCGACGACCTCAAAGAATGTGTCCTGAACCTGCGGAACCAAGGACTTACCCTTGAGGAGATATGCGAAATGCTTCAAGTTTCGGAACGTAGCTACTACCGTTGGCAGCAAATGTTCCAAGATGCTCCGACAAGCCGTGCAGCCCAGCATGATAATACCAATGCACCCTTGGTACGACCGCCAATCCCGTCCGGTCGTCTCTATACGTATGTATCACCTGCACGATGACGCACGTCCGCTTTGCTCTGAACGGCAACATCCCTCGCTAGCACCAATGAAAGCTCCTTCTTGGGCAAGGGTAATAAGGATGGACAATGATGAGAGATACAGTCACAAATGATGGGTGCTATCGTTTGCAGCTTTGCCGTGGTCGGCGGTAGCGTTCACGAATTCGGCATCGACGCCTTCAAGAGGGGGCTGTATTCGCAACGCTCAAGGACCACGAAAAACACGACGACTCGCTCTGTGTGGTAGGATGGATCTTGTACACGCAAAGCCGAGACCCTAATCCAGAGATGGTCAAAGAGCGGAAACGCAACTTTCAACGGGCGGTGGAGGCGTACCACAAGACGCTCCAACTGGACCCATTTTGTGCAGTGGCCGCTCAGGGACTCGCGATCGCCGTCGCGAAGGACGCGTTGGGAACGATGAGCGGACTCCCTCCCGCTTCGGCTGCTGAAGATTCGCAGCGGCGGCTAAAGAACTCTCGGGAGGCGCTCGATGTGTTTGCCAAGGTCCGGGAGACGCTCAACGACGGGAGCGTGTACGTGAACATGGGTCACTGTTACTATGCGCGGGACAAATTTGGCTTTGGGATCGAGAGTGTGCGTCATTCGATCCTTCCATTCCGCTAGAGTCCTTATAATGAGTTGTGAACGTGTTTAGTAACTCAACGATGTGCTTTGTTACGGGTAGTACTAAACGGCATCGGTCAAGTTATACGGCGGTGAAACTATGCCTGCTCGTGCGTCTATGTCGATCGTGGTATACGAAGGCCACGAAGAGTAGGTATGGCGAATCGAAATATGCACCCTCCTCGTTTCCCTTTTCACCGTTCACAGTATGATTGTCACATTGCAACGATGAAGACATACGTCTCCTGATCCCTTGCTGCCTAGGTACTTTGCCTGCAACTTCGAGCTACAAGGCGACCGTATACAACATCGCCATGATCCAGTGAAAGATGGCGAAGCTCGTGTTTGGACTGGGACCTGCCAAGTGGAAACTCGAGCGGGCGATCGGCCAGACTAGCCACACTCAGCTACGTTCCCCCTTCTCCGCCTGCCACCCAAGCATCGACAAGATGACTATCCTGGTAATATGGCACACGCCTAATGTTGCCGTTCGTACAGCATTTTGATTTATTGGCGGCGAATTCGTCTCCCTTCCTGCCACAACCTGGAGGTTGCCGATTAATGTCAGAAGTACGGTAGAAGCGTGCCCCAGCAAGCAGAAGAGCACCCCAGTGCGCAGCGCGAGTTCGAGGCAAGGGGACAAGCAAGATTGGAGGTTGCACGGAAGAAACAGCAGGAGGTGCTCGAGGTGTATCGTGTTTCTTTTGGCTTTAGTTTGGAAGGGGGGAGCGGCGAGGGGCACTGGTGCATACTCTTTGCTCTCCCCCTCTCTCCGCCTCTCACTTGATGGCGACAGAGGGAGAAGATGAAGGAGCTGCACATACGGGCTAAATGGGTAGCGGAGGAACACAGAATTGCACAAGGGCAAGCCCCGGAGTGGACGCAAGAAGTACAGACGGAAAGTGACGAGAAGTCGAAACACGTAAGTAAGAAGGTCGAATGGAGCCTGATAGCAGGAACAAGACCATTCGTGCGGGTGCGGGCGCAGGGGAGTGAAGGAAGAAGAAGTAGAAAGGAGGAAGTTAAAGCGGTCGGGCGGCCAATCAAGTGAAGAGGAGGCGGATAACAAGCCTGCGAAAAGTGACGTATTGGATCGATGGGCAACAGCAGGGCGCGATGACGGACCACGGAAGAAACAATTGTATGTCCTTGTTTTGCTGTGCTCCGCCGCTCTCTGCTACTCCGTCGGTAAAAGTAAAGAGTAGACCTCTGACACGGGCGACGAAGAGATGCCATGACAGGGGACAATGTGGGTCTGTTTTACATTTGTCCTCGGATATTACTTCATTTACATGTGTGGCGTGGATGGATGATGAGGTATGCATTCGCGTGGGGAAAAAAAACTCGATCTAACCCTAGGCGTTGATCTATGAGTCAAACGCATTGGGAAAAGGGAAAAGAGTGGGAGTAGGAAGGAGACGGGGGCCAACGGACGGCGTGAAAATAAATACACGGTATCGCAATCGGACATAACAGCGAAAACAAAAACAAAATAGATAGAATGAACGAGATTGGGTCCGAGATCGGAAAAAAGAAATAGGACAGGGCGCACAAACACGAGGAGTCAAACAGCATGGTGCGTGCAATCGGATCGAACGCTGACGGACGGAACACGGGCGACACAGCAACAGCCTTTGAGTGTCCTGTCAGGATGACCGTGGACGGGTCCCTCAAGCCTGACAAGCCAGCTCTCAGCAATGGCGATGGCGATACTCATGAAGGCGGTGACAGTGACGGCCACGTCCTGAGGGGGGAGTCTTCTCAGGCTAGACTCGCGACGACGACGCCACAGGTGGCTCCTCTGGCAGATCCTCCGACCCGGACAATGTCGGAAGAAGTAACGGTGGGAGCGAATCCGGGTCTTCTGGTACATCTGCAGGACAGAGCTTCCCATCGACCGCTCTGATGTTCAGGACGAGCCGGGAGGACTGGTCGGCGGGTATTGGGCGGGTAAGCAACGAGGCATCATGCCACGAAAAAGCCAAACAGAAATACTCACACAATAAGAGTAGACAGCCACGAGTGGCCTGCATATATACTTATTAGGCTGACAGGCCGAATGGAAGACAAGGGATGTAGTAAAGGGGGCTTACGGAACGACCAAAGCAGACAACCCGTTGCTCACAACGGTCATCACGACAGTAGAAGTCAGTACAACAGCTAGCAAGCCCAGATCATTAAAGTGTCTTTTTCTACGAACGCCAGTTGCGTACCAAAAGTTCTGTTCGCCCCAATTGGCGTCAATCCGAGCCACCCAAGGGCAGAGGGCACTGCTCACAAGAAATAAACGGTAACCCCGTCGTGCAAAAGCGCCCTCGTTATGGATGGCCGCTTCAACATGTCTTGCAACAACAACTTGTTATCGTGGGTGTTGAAGACGATACTTTTCAGAGTCATAAAGCAGAAAACAGCTGGGCAAGTGTGTCAGGACACATACTATATCCCTCATTGGTCATCTCGACTCACTACAAACGAAAAGTGCTCCTAGCCTTCGCATCTTCATCAGCACTCGAACTCGACAGAGCAGCTATCCATCATCTTACCAGCTTGCAAGAGTGAGAGAAGGTGTAATATGCGACTTTGTCATACACCCAGGCCATGCGATCCCGGATGGAGGGAGCTCTACTTCGTTTGCGGTGCGCACGGCCATGGTGACACATATTGAAAAATCCACCTAATACAACATGGAAATTTGTCATGGACCATGTCTAGCACGAGGCACATCTACCCACCACAAATTCTCCTGAGAAACGTGAGTGACTGTGTCAGACCACAGCGAGAGAGCTCACCAATAACCAAGCAAGCCAGGAGTATCCCACAACGACGGCTTGCTCCATTCAACGCATTGATCCTCATGGCGAGCATGATATTGACGATGGTCACGTATATCACTATTCCTGCACTAAAATGAAGGTGAATAGACTATTCGACGGCACACAGTCAGAACATTAAAGGCTTACAGGCTGATGTAGTAAAAATATCCTTTACAGCTGAATGTGTTTTAGTAGCGTCCGCTCAAAGTGTACAGCAAGAGCTTACATCTGTGTGGACCATTAGCTTCAAACCAGTGTTGACGAGGAATGACAGACCGTAGATGAAAGCCCGGTGGAATTATTAACTATCCAGCGTTAATTTTATAACTGTAGACTAAAGGTCAACATACCAACGAACATGATCCTGCGTCGCCTCATCAGTAAACTAACTGGGCCACGAGAGAAGAGGCACAACGATATCACTGACGTCAAGTAAACAAGGCCGTAGTATCGGGCAAAGACGAAAAGGAGACAGATAAACAATCGCTTGAATCGACCTGGATTGCCAGTGGTCATCACATGATAACACCAGACCAAGGGTATCTGTGATGGTGCGTCTGACCCTGCCTCAGGTTACAACATGTGGAGAGTCACCTCCTGCTCAAGGTTGATGATAATGTCATACAATATGAGGGTTAGCATCGATGCTAACAAGTGTATATTAGCCCGACGGTATAGACTAGATGGCTCACGTACCTGTGATACAATTGAGGAAATGGAACTGCTCCAGTGCCTCGACCATGGCTAGAAATCCCTGCTCAGTAGGAGAGTCAAGTTGTGAGGAGGACATGGCGCTTGCAGAGCTTTCCCTGAGGTGTAGCTAGGATTCCTTAAAAGAAGGCACGGGCGCGCATCATTTCGTGCTGCAGGGAAAGTCATGTGGTAGAAGACTAACTTGCATCTCCGGGCCGGACGCATGCACTGACTGGCGCGGATCGATCAATACACAATCTTGGCATTATTAGCATATTCTTTTTTTTTTTCGCTCACCACTATAGCACCATTGAACCGAACCACAAGATGGCGGATAACTGAACCCGCATTCTGGTGACTCAGAGCCCTCAACATGTGATGCATCACCCACTAGCCAACGGTAGCGTAGGGACCGTGCCATCAATTGGTGGTGTGATCTGGCGCAGTTACAGAGTGCTCCAAACTCTTGAAAAGTGAGCGGAATCACCTGATGCTGGTCGAGGCAATGGATTTATTTTGGCTATACGTAAACCACGTCGCCGTGGCGCATGCATATGAAGCATTGGCGCTACATCCATGCGGCACTGCAGCCTGGCGGTGTTCGTGTTACAGTCATCACATGCCATAGGGCCCTGAAGGCCTGATGGGCCTTCTCCCAATATTTGCCATTGCAAATGTTGGGGCGGCGGTGCGTCACGGAGGCGTCATAGTCGCAGCGAGGATGTGACAGCATACTAACCGAGCCATTGCGCACACAGCATCGAACGCTAGGGCTGTCCTTCCCGCTGCGGTCTTGAACTCTCGAGTTCATGTCCGCGGGCCAACGTTTCAACCTCCTCTGGAACAATTGCATAGAATCAGAACTTTGGTTTTAGCCTCGGAGATCACGTGTCGTGCCACGCCAGGACGTTCACCCTACCAGCGGCTGGGGTCTTGACCCAACCGGCAATACGTGCAAAGGGCCGAGGCCATCCCCGGTGTGTCAGATCGTGGCTCCGCGCTTGGGCATCTGATTCGACCAAGTGACATAAACAGGTGTGACAATGGATTCAGCCTATCACTCACAGTTGATCGCACTGCGGCGAACAAAGCGCTCCTGCCACTGGCATGTCACTTATGGTGGCCTTCCGTAATACGACTCTGAGACACTCGCTATGCCGCCGTCGTGACAAAGCTAACCAGATGAATGCGGGATGATTCATGTTGATATGCGCGGCCTTGATCTCGATAAGACTCTGTGCATACTGCGATGTAGGTCCAAGGCGTTCGCGCATCCACCGCTAGCGTCTTATCCGAAGTATGTTGTGATCGGGAAATATTTTATTCTTTTATTTTATTTCTTATCGTGTATTTGCACGCCACCGGTGCCAATCCTCTTATCAGTCACACCAACCATCCGTTGGTGCCCGTCATTCCTAAGAAAAAAGTGTGAGCAAAAGAAGGGCTTTCGACAACCGACGACTCACCAAGATTGTGCACGATTAAGGGAAGGGAAAGGGAAAGAAAGACGGAGACCGTGAAGGTCGCACTTCTCGCGAAAAGGACTGGCGCTCAGAATCACACCTGCAGGAACAGAGAGCATGCAAGGACGTTGCAGGAGGGGTGAGAGAGACGCGAGCCTTGGAAGAGGATGGCCTGCGCGGCGTCATCCCGCCTTGTGTGCCAACTTGACGCACGCGATCAGGTTGCAGGCGTTGCTAGATCCCAGGAGCAGGTCATCCCGCTGGGCGAGAGTACTGAGACATGGCGATGGCCTCAGCTTCAGCAAGAGAGCACAGGGACAAGAAAAACAGAGGACGAGACGAGAAAGAACAAGACGTGTTGCCCCTGCGCGGCGAAGGGTGAGATGATGGGTGGGAAAAACAAGGGTGCTAGTTGTCACCAACCGAGAGAGTGAAGACTATTGACGACAGTGTCGACCCGTTTGTGCCTTCAACTTCTTTGTGGTTAGACATCACGCAGAATTTGACTTGTTCACAGAACAGAGACGTGAACAGCTTGACGTTCCACCAGCCGAGAAGAATGGCCCGGGTTCGGGAGTCATGGCCTCTCGGAATCGTCCAAGACGATTTTGGTGTTTCCGTTTTAATGTCATCTATGCCAGTTCCACCAGGCCTAGATTCGCGCCCTCCAGACTGCAACGATACCTGTACCCGAGATTGAACGCCCCCATGTCTACCGCCATATGATCTTGGGCCTAGTGGGAGAAACAAGTCCAAACAACCCTGCCCGACCCCGACGCGAAAGCCTATCGTGAACTTGGAAGCGACACACCTGCATGGTGGCCACCAGGGAACTCTTGGGACCATGTCAAGAGGTCCGCTGTCACGTTCTTGGGATTTTCTTCCGCGCCCTTAGGCTGTACGCGCGACATGGTCGAGATGACGGCCAAAGGCGACCCCGTGTCGACTGTGATTCCAACGGTCCACTGGCAGGATTCAATGCGCTTGGGGACAGGTTCAATTTCTGTTCAACAAATACGTCGAGAAGGCCTTCAACGCGAACGAGAAGAGGGCTGCTGCGGCGAGCGCATCGTGCAAGCCATTCTTGCATAAAACGACTTCAAGTGGGTAAACTCGAATCTTGGCACATACACTTACAGCTCTTCTGACGCTCGCCTAGGCACTAGAACTTCTGGCAGAGCGAACGATACTGTGTGCTGACACACTCTGCTTGGTCCCAAACACAACGCTCTGATACACACAGCTCGACTCTGCAAGAACTCCCCTGCAACCTACGTGCGCCACGCACTACCTGTCCCATGATCTCTTTCTCCCCTAGCCTTATCCTGCCCTTGCACAGGTCCTGCATGTTAAAGGGCCAATAAAAGAGGTGACGACAAGGATCAACCGAAGCACGCACTTGGTGCTGTTGGCATCTCATAGATGCAGATGCTCAATGGTATGCTCATCGCGTTCTCTGGACTGGTTTGTATCGCATGTGAACTCGTGATGGAGCAGATGAAACGACTGCGGCGATCGGCACCCTCGTTGATATAGCCCCAAATCCACAGCGATCGATGGAAGCGACCGAGGTTTACAAGCATTTGTGCTTGTCTGATCTTCGCTATTTTGTCAGGACAATCAGTGTAATGTCAGTCAACGAGAAAGAATAAAGACCGACCACCAACATATTCCGAGTAGCGGGTAGTTCGTACGCTTTCACATCCTGCAAAACACCTAGCAACATAACTCTTACTTTTCTTGTACAATAGAGCTTCCTATAACAACGAATTATTGACCTGGATACTATTGGGACCCTTGTGCACAAGTGTAGCGTAGTATTTCCATGTTGACGCAAGTGGTGGGGGGTGGCACAAGTGACGGTCCAATAATGTAGTAGCAGAGATCCCTGACCCCTCGCCGCGCTGACCCAATTCCACGTTCTCTTCCTGTCACAGCCGTGCTATTCGAGTGCGGCTCAGCCTGTCCCCGTGTCCGTGGGCCCGGATATCACCCACTTCAATGACTTTGACCACTTGATCGAACGTTTTCCACTTTCAGCTTCTCCTGTGCAACCTCCACGCTCGACATCCCTGGCGGGGAATGTGCACGGAATGACCCAAGTACAACGGTCAGCCTGACGATGCTCACGAATTGCTGAAGCAGGCCCTGTTCACTGAGAGTCCCAAGTACCACAAGGCACGCCAACTAGACCCGCTTTGCACGGTAGCTACTCAGGGTTCTGCGATCGCGGAAGATATGTTTGGGACGATGAGCGATCTTCCGCCCGTTTTCGGCGACCGAGGATGCGCGGCGGCAGCTACAGAACTCTCGGGAGGCACGACGTGTTTGCCAGGGTTCGGAAGACACACAATGACGGGAAGGTGGACATGAACGCGGGCCACGGTTCTAGGAACGGGACGAGAGTATGCGTGATCTGACTCTCCCATCTCGTTCACGTTCTTGTGGTGCATTATTCTGAACGGCGTGTTTTGTTACGGGCGGTTGCGGTGAAAGCGGTGGTATGGACGACTAGTGAAGCACTTCCGCTCCTCCCACCATCCCTGTTTCCCTTTGCACTGTTCAGAGCATGGTTATCGCATCGCGACAATGAAGACTTGCGTGTTTTGGGTTTGCCCTCTGCCGTGTTCAGGCGCTTCACGTGCAACCAAACGACAAGGCGATCGTACGCAACCTCGTGATAATTCGGGAAAAGACGGCGGAACTGATGCTTGGACGCTGAAGCCAGTGAAGGATCTCAAGTGGGCGACCGGATGGGGATAACTATGCTCGACGGTTCGTTCCCTCCTTTTGTGTTCGCCTTCTCCCCAGGCTACCAGGCATCGATAAGGCGACCATCCTGCCGACACGACAAGCACCAATGTTGCTCTTCGCACAGCATTTTGGCTCGTTGGCGGTGGATACATCCTCGTTCCTGCCGTACAGCCTCGAGGTTGCCGATCAGCGTTGGAGATACGGCGAGAGCATGCTCCAGCGGGCGGAAGAGCATCTCGGCATGCAACGGGAGTTCGAGGCAGAGGCAGAGGCGAGGGTGGAGGCTGCACTGCAGACGCGGCAGGAGAGGCTCGAGATCTGGCATGCTTCTTTTGGCATTGGGTTGGGGGGCGCACGACGAAAGTTGCTGACGCTCACTCATTGTTCCCTATCTTTCACTTGATGGCGACAAAGATGGGGCCACGCATACGGGGTGAAAAGGTCGTAGAGGAACGCCGAATTGCCCGAGAGCAAAGCGCTCGAGTGGATGGGAGAAGTACAGATGGAGAGCGACGAGGAGCAAGAACGCAAGTCGAGGATAAAGCCCGAGAGCGAGAACGAGGGCATTGGTGCGAGTGTGGGCGTAAGGAGAGGGACGCCGCCCGGGTCAAGGAAGAAGCGGAAAAGACTGATACGATCGAGTGGGGATCAGCAGGGCGGCGAAGGAGGGTTAACGTTAACGAACAGTTGTTTAGCGAAGAGGAGATAGACAGCGAGTCCGCGAAAAAGGTGACGTTTTTTTTTTTGGTTCTTCTGATGGATTGGTGAGAATGTCGGTTGCGACAATTTTTTTTCTTTTCTTTCACAGCGGGCAACAGCGGGGCGCAAAAAATCGCGACAAGAAAGATCGCTGAAAGACGCCAGGCAGACCACGTAAGGGTAATGACTCGCTTCCTCGTACGCAAATACGTACTGTTCCGTTGTAGCGTCTAGATAACGTGAACTCAAAGCTGTTGCATAATCCTTTTTTCCCGTTGGGATAGGGGATGAGGTGGGAGCCGCATCGTCCATCGTTGCTCGGGTCAGGTCGGCTCCGCCGCGACGTGTGTATGGTATCGGCTGAATCTGATGAACGGCGGAAGGAGCTCACGCCCATATGTTCTCGTACGCGAGGTGCATGATGATGGTCGGTGATTGTGCGTGCGTGCGTGTGCGCGGGGAGGAAAAAAAAGAATCGATTCGGGTGGGTGAAGATAGCGGGGAGTGGGAAATAACAGGTGGCGCAGAAATACATACATGGGATCCTAATCGGACATGAGAAATAAATAAATAAAATAGATAGATAGAATGAGATCGAGCGCGAGTAGATTCGAAGAAGAGAAAGGGGAAGACAAGGAAATGCGTGAGGAGTTAAACAGCATGCATGGTACGTGCATTCAGATCGAACGCCGACGGGACGAAACACAGGCAGGCACAGCAACAGCCTCAGAGTGTCCCATCGGGATGATGGACGGACCTCTCGAGCTTGACAGACCAACCCTGTAGCGATGGCGATGACAACGGTGGTGAAGACGGCCACGGCCACGGCCACATCCTGAGCAGGAAGCGATCCCGATTTGGTTGTCTTCATGGCTAGACTCGAGACGACGACGCCACAGGTGGCTCCTCTGCCTGATCCTCCGACTCGGGCAACGTCAGAAAAAGTAACGGCGGGAGCGAATCCGGGTCTTCTGGCACATCTGCAGTACAGCGCTCCCCAATGTTCCCATCGACCACTCTGATGTTCAGGACGAGCCGGGAGGACTGGTCGGCGGGAGTATTTAGCGAGTAAGCAACGAGGCATTATGCCACGAAAAAGCCAAACAGAAATACTCACACAATAAGAGTAGACAGCCACGAGTGGCCTGCATATATACTTATTAGGCTGACAGGCCGAATGGAAGACAAGGGATGTAGTAAAGGGGGCTTACG